>LN891135.1:107206-130791 GCA_900010015.1 Tuber aestivum | reverse complement strand
CCAACAACCGCGCAAGTCAAGACAGCCCGCTTCCTCGTTGGTCCGGTCAGGGAATCAGGCTCATAAACCAGCAGCATCCACCAGCAGAGTCCCAAGGTCCCGTCGCCGTCCAGAAACCCCCCGGCGCCAGTCGACAGAGTCTGACCCACTGCCGTCTGGGCCATCCAGACAGGAGAAGGAGAGATCCGTACAGGAGATTCTTGAGAAGATACCTTGGATGGCTGAATATATGTGGAATCCGGCAGCTGGCCATGCGTCTCAAGCATGTGGACGTGGGCATGATGGCACATGTGACAGCGTTTCTCCGAGTCCATTGGCAATTGAACCGGCTCGCCTCCCTGACCCCACAACCCATATCCCCAAAGCACCGCCATCCTCTCCTCCCCACCCACTGCCCGACGCTTTGCTTCTGGCTCCTCCGCCCCCCACGCCTGAAACGCTTCCCCCGCCTCCCGCTCTTACTCCCCCGGGGCCAGCTACTACTTCTCTCCCAGATGCTGGAGAAACACACACCCCAAATGCTCACCAGAATTCCTCCAAATCGCCCAAGCGCAAAGGAAAAGGCCAAGGCAACGCTACGCCCCCCTGCTATAGAGAGCACGATGCACGTGACCCAACCTCGACTCCCCGTGGGCACCGCCGGTCCCGACGTCACATTGTCTACTACTGATAAGACTCCGGTCTTGGATGATACCACTTACTTTTTTTCCAGTTGTACCAAGAGGGGTTCTTCTTTAGGTATTTTGTTTTCGGGTTGGGCATGGAGGGGTTTTTTTCTTTTTCTAGTTTAGTGCCGAAGTATTTTATTGTCTTTGCTGTTTAGACTGGGGGTGTTTTTTTTGGGATTGTAAGGAGGCGTACTTGTTTTTTCACGTTTGGCACCGAGGCGGATGCTACTAGTATCTTTTTTGTTTGGTCAGGGATCCCGTGGATCTCTGCCTGTTGTCTCCATGATGATGCACTGCTGTACTGATGTTTTCCGCATCTGGCACCGAGGTGGATAACTTTATTTTTGTCGTTTAGTTCTAGATTCCATAGATCTACTCCCCTCGCCCCCATGATGAAGTCCTTCTTCTGCGTCTTTCTGGGTCTCTTGTAAACTTCTCCCCCATTGTCGGGCTTGCAATATGCACTTTTTCTTTTCCTTTGACGTCTTCTAGTAGTATTGGACCCCACCTGTATTGTTGTTGGGCCTCTGGCGTCTGTTATGCCCAATTTTCCTTGTTTCAGCGTCTATACCCTGTATTCTTCTCCTCCACTACCAATCATTAGATGTATCCTACTTCCACGTTCAAATCAGGCATTCTTACTCTCAGACCTGCAGTCGGGCGCCTGGCATTCCTACCCCCCCCTTGCTGGCAAATCATATATTCATGGCCGCCCTTGCATAGAATAAAATCACGATTCTTAGAACCTTGCTGTCCCAGTTCATTTCAGGCCTCGCCTCAAGTCACTGCCCCCTGATCTTGCCTATTGCTTCCTGTTAGGATGTTTGAACCGACCTTCAGCTGCGCTAATTCTACGCCTAGACATGAACATTGTTTCCCCTAGTCCCTTTCAGGCGCCCTAAGTGTCTAGTAACACATCTTGTAGCGTAACTCTACTGTTTGTGGCTAGATTTGACTTAAATGGTGGCTTTAGATTCGGTTCAACTTTTAATTTCATATCACTCAAGACTTGGGACGTCCGATGATAGTCGAGTACTCGAGTACACTCTGCTATGTTTTTGTTGTGGACATATGGTTGAATATTCCTGAAATTACATTTGGTAGACAATTTTCTCGCAATATTGTAGAATGATAGCTTTTTCACCAAAGATTCACCATGTGCTAAGACGGCCGAGTGTAGGACAGTATTATTCAATCATGAGTGCCACGCCGAACCCCCAAAGGTGTTATTTTGTGGCGGAATCTTTCGCAACAATACCGAGTGATAGACTGTGATTATACCAATCACCTCTTAGCCCTAGCGTATAAGACCTGGCGCGTCCCACTGGACACAAGAAAACCAAACAAACCCCAGACCTTCTCTGTGCTCCCGATAGAAATCTGGGCTTTCTTTATATCTTTTCTTCTCTGCGATATCAAAGCGCCAATTAAAAAATGCCAAAAGAACAAGCACATTCAGGCAGTCAGCCGGCCCCCTGACTTGCTAATCTATCCGGGCGTAAACGCAACATCGAGCCTGATGCCACGGCATCCGCAAAACCAATATCAAGATCCAAATCCCAGCAAAACAATGCTCACAGCTGCCCTACCAGACGGTCGAACGACCGGCCGTCCCGTTGTTCTTCTTCTCCGATGCCGATTGCGAGCCAGTTAGCGTGACCGCCCAAGCGCCTGCGCAGCACTACAAGCAAGAGTACGCTGCATACTGAACACGAAACCTAACCCGATGGCCAGGGAAACGCCGAAACGGTGCATGTATCCGACGATAGCAGTGAAGAGTATGAGGTATAACAGGAGCCAGCCGAAACTGAACCAGATACAGATTCCGATACCGCCGATGGACCCACATCAGGACGTCGTCACATGGTACAAGCAGCAAAGAGCTGTGCGGGCAACCGGGCGAAAACAGTGAGTATTTCGACCAGTGCTAGCTCACAGCGTGCAGACGATTCTCAGTGGACGGCAACTCTTCCAAGGCAGATAATTCGCGGTGGTGCCTATGACCCACCTGTCTTTCCAGCATCAAGTTTAGGACGATTTTCCTCTCCCCTGGACCGCGATAGTGCACAGTCATCGGATGTCAGAAGCTCAAGTCCTGCTAGCCATCAAGAGAGCTGGAACAGAACTAGCACAAGGCGAAATAAGGTCATGGGTCCTGAATGAACCATCTTAGACTTGGCAAAGGATATAATTTTCAATTATACTCTTTTTGTTGACCCACTCCCGAATCCGGTTGTATTGACGTCTAGAGTGCACCACGTTTGGTGTCAGGCGCAGCATTCCATTCCCCCTGCAGAGCGAATGGAGCCATCGGAGGACAGCCTACTGATAGTAAGTAAAGTCAGCTTGACGTGTTGAGATGTCGGGTATGGTACTAATAGTGAAAGATACGCAACAAACTCATTGGCGTACGAGCGCGGTTCGTCTTCCATGTGAAGAATGACATAGCAAATTTATATGGGCTCAGAGAAGACCGCAGGGCTACTGCACGGAGGTTGGACTATCTCCTGAAAGATGACAGGTTCATGTGCGACCCGAAAGGGTACGAGGTTTGTCTCCTGTGGTTAAGCGTCCTGGAGTACTGATCAGTGCTGATCCCCAATGAACTAGACACAGGGTCTGCATCTATGATTCCTTGCTCCACAGATCCCAAACTCAAGATATGGTAAGTACTTTGCCGGAAAGAAAATGCGAGGTCTCGTAGACCCCAATTTCATCAACATGATCAACGGCACCATGATTTGCTTGACTTGCGCGATAATTTGCCATACCCTCAGGGCGTGGCAACCAGGGATCTACGTCGAGCAGAGGGACTTCAAACACGAGCTGGTTGCCAGTGAGGACGTATAATTCCTGTTGTATGTCGGCCGTGAGTTTGGCTAACTTGTCACAAAACAAATAAGACCTGTTTGAACGGCAGAGACAAACTTGGCGTAAATGTCTGATCAGAGTCCAGGAGATGATTGTACAAAGTGTTCATCAAACCATTGAGAAAAAGATGGAGCAAGACTATGGCATCCACCAGGATCGGCTGCAAGGCTATGACGATGACTGGGATGCCGTGAGCGCAGAACTAGAACGCCGGAAATGGAACTCCGCCCAGCGTCAGCCCTATCACCGTAGCCAGGAACTCACTGACTCGTCCATGATCCCCATGTTCAGCTTCCGGCGCAGCGGGGGTTTGTCACAGGGCACGAATGACCCTGCAGATAGCAGCCAGACGCCCTATGGTGACAGACTGGAGTTTCTCAATTGTGGCTTGACAAGTCAAGAGGATCCCCTCGAAGTCACAGAACGTTCGGCGACAGAAAGCCAGAATATTGATTTCAGACATCTTGGCTCTCGGCTCTCGCTCAGTCTGGAGGATTCACAGGATGTGGAGACGGTACAAGGGGGCGGTTTTGATGCCTGTGATCTGTTAGGAGATGGCAACAGGGTGCTGGATATGGGCACCGGCCAGGAGACTCGTGGCATTGCCTGAATAGGGAGTGACTGATGCAGAAAGAGCATGTTCATAATGAAAGGGTTTGAGCGACTATGGCAAGAAGCCGCGAGGGGAGGGGGGAGAAAGTTAGTGCTAGTAAACATCACCAGATGTAATAGCGTAGCCGGGATGGTCCTGTAGAGTTCAAGTCAATAAACATGAGTCAAATGTGAGCAGAGGTCCATATTGGAGGCGCTGTAGTGGACAGCGTCCAGATTCTATAAGAAGTGTGCACCCAGGATTCCGAAGGCGCCGCAAACCTGGCGTAGAATTCCGGACTCCAAAAGGATCAGGGTAGGCTCACAGTGAAGGCGTCCCGACCAGGCCAGTTTGGCCTGTGCCAAACCTAGATACCTCACTGCGTAAGTCTAGAAGTCCAGACCTGAGCACCAGGCGCGAGATAATCTGCAGGAGAACATAACGTGTCACAATATCTGGGGTTAAGTCATATCATCTGGATGCAGACGCCCGGGATTGTGGGCTACTAGGAGGGGGGAGATATAGATCACGAGCTCCTCACAAGATCATGATGGGATCAGAGCGGGAGGGATCTCCCGAGGCGACAAAGGGCAGTCTAGGTCCATCGGGATGCTAGGCGGAAGAATTGGAGTGACTCAGGATGCCACTGGGACCCAAACAGGGGCGTCCGGATAGAGGGGCAAGATGGCGACAGTTTTCAGGATGCGTGGCATGTAGGGGTCAGCGTCCAGATAACGGCCGGATATGGTGCGGCGCAGAAGCAGGAGTCCGGACGCCAGGGGCAGCGCTGGTGTGTCCTGATTAACGGTTTGCGTCCTGTGCGTCCTGTGCGTCAGACGCACAGGACGTACAGGACGCCAGTTGAAATCTTTCCTGATGTCCTGTGCATCCGGGCTTCCTGCCCCAACGCCCCCCTACGTCCCCTGGGTCCCGTCACCACTCCCTCGCATGCTCACCTCCGGTACCCTCAGGCCCCTTGGTTGAACGTCTGGATCACGTCCCTACATTGCCACTGCAAAACATTCGCTCTAATCACAGCACTCGCGGCCTTGGCTCTGCCTCACCAACTGATGCTGAGCCCCAGCCTCCATCCTCAGGATCCCTGCCTGGCGCCCCCCTTCGTCACTACGACATCAGAACCACGTCCTACGGCAGCCAACCCTCCCTTCAAACCCCTATGATGAGCTCCTAGTGTCACCCTCTCCTGACGCTCTGCTCCTGGCTTCTTTCTCTGGATTCCCTCATGGCGTCCTGCGACAATCCTACAATCCGTCCAGTTCTCCTGCGTGCTCTCGCCACTTCGGGATAATGTCAGACTTGAAACACATCACTCGCTACACTCCCAATTATGCTGTACTGTGTTGTCTGCTGGTGGCGATCCGTATGAGTGCCTCCCTACGTTGCCGCGACGTTCATATCAGCTGATAGACATTGGAGCCTGCCTTGCGTCCCCTATCCAAGATATTGACGACCCCTCGCAGGCAAGCATGTCATGGTTCCTCACAGCAGGTGTGCGGATCCTCCGGCGGATACTTGATTTCTAGCACTTTGTCTTAATCATATTCTATTATATCTACGTACAGCTTGCTATCAAGAGACCTTCATCATTCTATGCCCATATTGCCTGTTTGTTATAGGAGGATTCGCGTCTGGTGTTAGAAATTCTGAGTGTCACATAATCAATGCGTCTGCACGACGTTTATCAATATATTTCCTTAAACGTCCTTAAATTAATGCGAGTGTTGACTAGCCATTGCCCGTCTGCCTCCGGAACCAGGTGGCCTTGCCCAAGTATCATGCCTATGTCGACTATGGTAAACCTTCTCGCATCAGGTCTAAGCTGAATAGTGACAAGATTATGAATTCTGATAGATGCCCAGAGTTAACTGTACTCAAAATCTGAACACAAGCGAGTCGATGTATTGTCTTCTGGTGCCTACAATCTTCCAGTTTCAAGAGTGCCATGAGCTTTCCGGGAAGACGGCCATGGAGTACACCATACATGTGCTCCCCGCCTGCCTGGACCCTAACCCAATCATTCCGAGTAGCCTGGTTTCGAAAAAGCCCGGATCCCGTAGATGTTGCCCGGTGGATGTCGTAAATATCGGTTTCCTGAAAGGTGTGAGCTGGGATTTCGAGTTGCGTCAGTAGTTCAACAGGAATGAGTCGAAGTATAGCAGGATCGTCGGGGAGGCGACGCTCTATGGGCAGCGTCTGGCGGCTATTTCGGATCAATTCGGTACTCATGTTTTTGGTGGTGATACTCAGGGCATTGCAAAATTCGACCAGACATGCAACATCACCACGGTGCCCCTTCAGGACTCAAAGACGGGACTCAGCCTCCTGTGCAGGTCTGGTACTGGTTTTGTTCAAAAGGTCGACAATTTCTGCAGGAATATGAGCTCCTTGGCATCTTAGTAAATCTAGGTTCAAAACCCTCCTTCGAATTGTGTGTTGTTGGCTATAGCTGCTCAGAATCTGCCTGGAGGGGTTGTTTTTATTCAATCGTCGCCATCCATCCTTAATCTGATCCTTATGCTCCAGCTCCCCAAATGCAGTTGAATACATGGGAATATTTCCGAACTGGGATATGTGATCACGGAAGTGAGATAGCAGATGCATCTGGATGAAGTTGAAATGACATTTTGACTGAATCAATTCTATTCGTTGGTTGTCCTCCTGCCCATGATGCTGCTCACATATTTTCTGTACCTTCGACCTGGGGTGTGATTCATTCAACTGGGCTTGCGGATGCTGTATCCCCTGGACGTGATCCTTAAGTTCGGCTCGTATCTGTTTCGACTTTCAAAATTCTGGGAAGATATCCGTCGTAGCGTGAAACCTGTGGAGATATTGTTCCATATAACCTATAGGCTCCGCTGTATGACTTTTATATTGTGCATTCAAACTGAAATCGAGTAATGACCAAACGCAAGCAAGCGCACATTTGAAAGCAACCGGTTGCGCACGGTCCGGCAGTCACAACACCACAACTAAAACTGCTAAAAGACATTGCCCCAAATTCCTCATCACTTTCTATTGCAACTGTGTAACCTCACGGTAAGCTTTTTTGGGAACAAAGAACTCAGGCTACAGCAGCAAAGACAGTCAAGCATTATCAAATACCTGTAGTCGCCCATGTTTCTTGAGAAATCCTTGAACCCAATCCATTATGTGCTCAAACAGTCCCAGGTAAATTGTATGAAGGAGATCAGGCTAGTACAAGTCTGGCGCAGACACCTGTCGGAGCCCTGGGAAAACATTCAGCCCGATCTTGACACCCAGAGCGTCGAGTGTGGAGTGGATCACGTCTGAATCTGACATGTCTGACTCATCGTGAAGTTGCTGCTCGCATTCCTCGTATGTCGTATAATCTCGGGCTTGACATGCGGTGTTCGCGTTGGCACCTAGCTGATGTGGACGAACCTCACATTTAGGACAGGCGTTGGACTTTATTCCATGAAGGGCAACGTTTTCCATATGGTCCGCGATCCACGCAGCCAATATCGGGAAGCACCTCTGGAAGTTCCCATCTGGACGGTCAATTGGAATGCCATCGGGCATGGCATCTTGCAAGGGCTCAACTAAGAGTTCGAATACGCCTTCAAGGGTGTCGGCGTTGATTTCTCTCTGGGATCTGTTTGCTGAAGCCGACTGGGGCAACTTAGGAGGGACTGGTAGGAGCGCAAGAAGGAGAATAGCCATCGATCCAGGCCTGTTATGCCTAGTTGAGGTAAGATTTCCTATCGTAACATACACCGGCCAGGGCTTCTTGTCACGGGAGAAGTTGGTGAGATGGGTCTGATCGGACATCCCGATAACTGGAACAACCATGGTGACGTGTGGAAGGGTTTCCTGTCATAGGTTAGCCAGATCTTTATTCAAAAGGTAATAAGAAATTGGTACAGTACTTGAACTTCCAACCACCAGTCTGCAGTATCCATTTCAGCATATACTCTGTGTTCATTGTCATCGGATTCACGTTGTGGTACATACATAAGATCTTCTTTATACGTCATCTGACGAAGAAGATATTGGACACAGTCTAGAAGGTTACGGTGGAAGAAAGATAATGTTCTCATACCATTATCCACTTTCACTCGTACCATCGCAGATATGGCCCATATGGATCCACTATACGGAGGTGGTTCTCGAGTGTATGCGTTGAACGGTAGCCGACGGATGCTGAATTTCCCAGGACACTTGAAAAGAACTTATTGATATGCGACTTGGGGACTTTGGTGAGAATAAACCAAGATGCAAGTTTGAAATTGTGCGCACAGGCGAATGGAGCCCATGGGTCCTCCGCTAGATTGTGGTTGTCTCGTTCAAAGCCCTTCACCTCTCCAATGGATTCCCCAGCGCCAGGAAAAAGAGCCAGTACACTAGGTGCATAGGATACGTCTAATACACAGCGTGATTCCATACAGGACTTCTCTGTAACCTCCGGATTCAGCGAGTCAGATAAGTAATCCACAGGATCACCCTCAGACTCATAGTCGGAATCTGTCTGAGCCATCTGGTAGAAAGCATCATGGCGGCGTAATGGGTCAAATTTACTCTGGCGAAAAGGACCGTCCGAGGGGGTAGGCCGTCCAGTCGACGCGAGAAGAATGGGTAGATTGGCATGGGCGCTCCGCAGGTGTTTCTGGTAAGGGCCTGCCCGGGCATATTTGCGGCGACAATAAAAACATTTAATAGGCATTACGGGAGCGAGTACTGTTGAATTTTTGAAGTACAAGGCAAGGATTCAGACGTGAGCAGAATGCTCAAGTTTTGTTGGGTGGTTTGGGGGAGCTAGGTTGCGGTGTCCCCTAAAGGGAGCTATAGTTGAAGTGGTTTAGGGCATGCCCTGCGTATCTCTATTACACATAGAAGCGTAATTGGTGCGGCACGTGACCAAATGCATAAGGTCACGTGTTCGACTCTGGGCCCCGCAGTAGTTATCGTGACGATATCATATTATCGCACGGAACCATAAGGCATCTATGCAGCCCACTCTACGGAGATAGGAGGCATGCGACTGAGGAGTTTTCACTGGATAACATAGAAGGAGCTCGGCTCTACAAGATAAGACTTAGTTGGTTCAGATTGGTCGGTTAGTTATTGAGCTACAACCTCTGCCAGTCTATATGCAATTATAAGAAGTAATATGCATGTCCCTTCAGCTCGCATGAGTTAGAGTCTTCCGGAAGACCTAGTTATGATTGGTTAATAACTACTCACTGGTCGCGTTAGTTATCTTCGTCATGTACTCCAAGCTATGCACATAGAAGAGTCATTGATAAGTCCTTTGACGGAGGTGATCACTCCACTGAGGAAGAGAGCGGGGAAGTTAGTTTTCAGGGTCAAACAGAGTTCACACTCCCAAGACACTGAAGCGTTAGTATGGCAGGTACATAGTCAGTAAGGGATTGGATGTAGGCCGCGACCACCCAGACATGGAATATAAATATCGAGGTACCTCCCTGGCTTTTAAGTCATCCTCCGTCTCCGCTACACCTCCGGCGATTGAAAACTCAACCCCACGGTTTTTATCGTGAGTTTTTTGTTTCGTCGCGAAACTTTCTCTACCCTCCTGCCCACTCCTGCCTTTGGCCTCGGCCTAGGGGAGTCTGGCTCCTCTCTCCTCTCACGCCCGGGGTGTTGACTTTGGTCTACCGTCGTAGGGCCCTCTCTCTCCCTGGGGGTTGGTCAGTTGGAGGCCCTCCTCGGCTGGCTAGCAGGTGGTGGGATCCCTTCCACTAGAGTGGCGCTATCTCTCCCAGAACAAAGGACTACATGAGAGATGCGGTAAAACACCTGCTATGATTTGCCCAGGCGGCCGTTGATGATCTTCCTTACTCCTGCTTCCTCGTCCCCCCATGTGTGGTGGGGAGTCCTCTCGTCCTCTTGAGTTGGCCTCGCTTAGCCTTCTCACGGTCGGCAACCCCTTAACCACCATCGTCAGACGGCCGGGACTACAGTTGCAGTAGGGGAGAACAGCCAACAGGCTACAGTCGATCTCCCCATTCTCTTGTTCTCCGAAGAGGCTGCCTAGTCAGACACGAACGCGACACCGATAGACGATGTTTAAGGTCCTTGGGTCTACCTCTCCGCTCTCCTCTCCCTAAGGTTGGATCGGCTGGCACCCTACTGCTACACCTTCCCCTCCCCCGGTTATCGCCCACGGCCGGCTGGTCTCCTCCTTTGCTCCATGGTATTGCACTGTCTCCCTGGAGTGGGTCTGGGGGGGGCTCCCTATCTTAGCGTGCCTCGTGCGTCGCTTCCCGCTTGAATGAGTGGAATCGCCCTTCGGGGCCTATGTGGCTTGCTACTAACCTTTCTTTTGTCTTTTTGGGATTTCTCAGTGGGTTTTCCTGGTCCTTCCTGCTTTCTTCTTAGTTAGGATTTCCTTGTTCGTCCATCTAGCCGGGCTTGGCTTTCATTTCTTTGAGGCGAGATGTGCGGTTGGCTCCATACCAGAGGGGCTTGGGGGGTTGGCTTTTCCCTGTGGTGAGAGGAGGAATATGGGTTTTTTGTCGTCATAGCTAGCGCGCCATACGTTTTTTGTACCCTAAACAAGTAATCAATGAGTTAAACAAAAAAACAAATCCCTGGCTTTTCAGTCTATCCTCAGCGACCGGAGAAGAGATCTTATCAATATATTCGTTCTACTTTACTTCTATCTTCACGAGCCTTCCTGACTATCTCTGAGACAGAAGATTACAGGGCCTAGTGTATACTCGCTTGACTTTAGAGTTACCTACCCCCCAACACTATATTGATAACCTCTGGTTACCAAGACTCTTTAGATGATACCAATAAGACCACAAGGTTAAATAGTGGACTTTGAAGTATTACCTGAAACATACATCTTCGAACGACCGATTCATCCTGTCACATCTTTTCTTGACACAATCGACTTCCTTCTCTGGGAAACGGATTTACTAGAAATTCCGTTACTCGACGAAGACGAAGCATCTTGGTTCACCTAGGACGAGGACTGGTTAGAACCTGAATTCTTGCACCACTATTTTAATGACGCTGACTGGGAACCTGACGAAAAACCCACCTGCGATACAACGTACCATGGTACGACTTCCGTCCTCTGTGACGACGAAGGAGGCTACGAGGGATCCTTGGCTCCTTGGGCGTTCGAGATTGAACTCTTACACCAACGCGAACTAAACGAGGAACAATATGTCAGACATACCTCGAATCACTTAGAGTGGTGACCCGACGGATACGGATATGGAGGAAACCACTGAGTCTCCATCATCGATTGGTGGCTGGGACCCCCGAACAATCGGAGGACTGTTCTTTAGAGGAGAACAACCTAGTCTACCACGAGACCCAATCGGTTTGGGCTCATTTTTAGGAGGATGACCTCCACAACCAAGTCCATTCTCTGAAGAGCAAAGATTCAAAAACTTTGCAACTTTGGTGGGCAGGGTGACGGCACAATTAGACCGAAGCATTACCAAGAGCCAGAACGATCAGCAAGTGGCCTATGCTGCACTGACAGAAGTGGGAAAATATCTTGCCGACGAACTAGTTGGCGTAAAAGACAGAATGGACAAAGGTGAGAGGTTCATGGGAGATGTGTTGAAATTTCTAATTCATTTCATATGTATATTCTCCTTGATAATATCGCATATTCCTCTACTTAGTATTAGTTCTAGTTCACGGACATTACTACAGCGGAGTACGTCTTATGTATATTTCATTGATATTTCATGATAGGATTAGGGGATTGTGGCGTGCTTTTCTTATCTGGTGTTGGGGTTTATTTCTTACATTTTATGCATCATCATGCAAAGTGATCGGTCATTTGATTTACAATTATGTTTTAATTATCCGTTCACACCATCTTAGATTTACGCATGTTTTATGGGATTTCCTTGGCAGTTCTTTAGGGTCAAACACGTTTGCACGTATGTTTTTCATACTTATGTTACGGTCAAACACGTCGACACTTATGTTTTCCCTTATATTTCCTCTTACTTACGCGGAGGATGCGTACCTGTATAAATAGGGGTTACCACCCATCTCGCTTAAGAGAATTAAGGACAAGAACTACTACCAATCTACCTTCATACAAAACTCCTCCTCGCTTATTGCGCCCACAGTATACTCCTTTGTAATGACACTACGATATAGAGCTATGGTAACCTACGTCTACGCCTATACATAGGACTAAGAGGTCAGATGGTAGACAAGGCGGATATGCAGGCGCATAGTCGAGAGATATCTGATGGTCCGGAAATCTCTAAGAACAGAAGGTACTTAAGGAATGGGTGTACCTAAGTAGTGGTAATAACGTGACAATGTCTGCTTTGGCCAATGGATAGGTCAGAAGGCAGGGTGAGTTTACCCTACCTAAGGAAGTCACGTTACCCTACCATGGAGCCTGGCTTCGTGTCACCATGGACATACTTACCCTACCTTTGGGAAACTATTAACCTACCTTCCGTCGGAAATGTTCTCGGAGGAATTCCTGGAAATGTTAGGATTGTTTGTTACGCAATGACGATCAATGGGCACTTGATTGCACTTTGATCGGAAGACCACGGAAGGAGCTATAGTGCTCCGAACAAGCTATAAATTGGTAGAATTATTCCTAACAGGTACCTACGGCCCCAGGGTTCGCCCCGGGCGTCATGGGTCAAAATGGGTGGAGTTGCCGTCATGCCAGTTAAATGTAATCTCTGAAGACATGTCCATAACACTGTATGTGTCGTCGCCGTCCGTCCGACAGGAAACCATTCGCAGGATATATCAGGGGGCCAAGGCGAGAAGGTCAGGTACCTGCTCCAAAAAGAATGGAGTAAAACGGACCAAGACTGATGGAGTTAGCGTGAGCCATCCGGAAGGGTCCCCAGAGTAGTCCCGGGTAGTCCCGGAGACATCTGGGAAGGTTTTATGTCAATCAAGCCTACACGTGCCCCTTTGCCGTAGGCTCTTTGTGGGTTGTTTGAAGACTCTAATAGCATGACACTTATCACCGTGAGTGGTGTGCCGGGTGTAAGGGACCATGGGTAGCGCCTATGGGTCCCGCCGCCGACACAGCTCTCCGGGGGAGCGTCGTAGAGCCCCTAAGTTCGTAATCAAGAAAGATGGAACTTAGTCGGAGGACAGCTGATGTCTACGAGTGCTTGCATAGGTCACACCATACGGGAAGAGAGTCATTTAGTTAGCTTTCCTAAGGATCTCGACAGTTAGCCACTGACGAGATACCGATGCGCAGAGGTTTTCACTCCGGCAGGTGTATTGGTAAACACCTCGTAGGAACTGATGTGCATATAGGAGAAGTCTCCTAGAGTGTGCTGACACCTTAGCCCTTCGGGGAGATGGTAATGGTGCCGAGGCAACCCTTACGGAGAAGGGTATACTCATGACGGTCGGGGTAACCTGATGGGGGAGTTTTTGGTATAAGTCTGGCTACTTAAAGATTATACGAGAACTCTCCTACCCCGACACAATCAACATCCTCTCGAGAGACTTTAATTGAGGTAAGCCTGAGCTTAACGATATTAAGTTTTACCGTTCACTTTTATTCTTTACACTTTTGCAAGAGGTGTGTTCGAGAGACTCAAAGTTTGGTGCAGTCGTATCCTTAGGAGCCATCTACCTGAGGGAGCCCCCATTACATCCTTCTACTGTGTCGTATTTTCGTACAAAGTTATTAAGATAGTGCCGTACAGTACACATTTGAACAAGATGAGCTAGCTAGGATGGAACAAATGGCTCAAAGACTGCAAGGTAATGTTGCGGCGGAACTGGATAGCTACCACCTAAGGGTGGCGGAAGAAATGACCACATCAAACTTGGCCCAACAGGAGCAGTCCAGAAAGACCGCAAGATTGGAGCAGGATGGTGTGGAACGCAATGTGGACGCTATGGAACGAGGCAATACCTTGGCTCAAATGATTCAGGAGCTTCAACAACAACGAAGGAAGAATAGAAAGCCCTTCGACTTGTTCCAGAAGAAAGCCACAAAGGACCATAAGGACCTAACAGCGGCCCTCAATGACAAATTGACAGAGTATGTCAACAATTCTAACGAGTACCGAACGTCGGTCAAAGACACGGTAAAGCGACAGGAAAAGGAAATAGCCACTTTGTCACGGCAAATGAAGGATTTCCAAACCAAGGTCAGGACCGAAATAGTGGATATGAGGGGAATGATGAGCGAGCTAATTGCCAACGGTGTAACCCTGGCATTAGAAAGACGATTCGGAAAGGTCCCAACAGGCCACACCAACCAATAAGGCAATATTGGTTTCTCACCTTTACCTCCTCCAAGCCCCTACGAAGGAGCTTGCGATGCCGGAATGGTCCCTGAGACCGAAGCAGACCACCAAAGTGCTCACGCCCCACCAGTGCCCCCGAAAAAGGACCCAAACGGTGGAGCCTCCTGGCGGAGGCGGTGGACCTCCAGGCGGAGGTGGTGGACCTCCCAGTAGAGGTGGTGGACCTCCCGGTGGAGGCGGTGGACCTCCCGGTGGAGGCGGCGGACCTCCTGGAGGAGGCCAAGGGCTAGGAAATGTCCATTTTGAGGCTGAAGAGTGGGCAGCCTTGATGACACAAGCAGTTGCTGGGGCTAGTAGGAAACCAGCTGAACTGCCATCCTACTTCGAAAATCTTAGTTACCAGAAAGTGGAAAACTGGTTAACGGAATGCGAAGATTATTTTCGCAGGAACCCTCAGCATTGGGAATGCGATCATGACAAGATCGTGTGTGCCCTAGGCAGGACGAAAGGAAAGGATGTGATACCCTTCAAGGAATGGTACCGAAACGCCATGGATGGACTAGCGGGCCAGGAGAGACGAGAGGAATTCCAACTGTGGGAAAATTTCTGAACGGAAATCACTCAGCGTTACACTCCATACAACGAGGCTTGAAAGGCACTAAATCAGATGACGAAAGTGCCTTACCAGAACAACATCGAGGCTTATATTACTCAACTCGAGTTGTTAAACATCCAAGGGCAAATGAAGGGTCAAAGTTGGAGACAACTTGTGGAAAGTAAAGTTCCACCGTCCATCCTACTGAGGATGTCATATGAGGAGGTTGACTCAGATGACCCATGGATAAAACAGCTACGAGCTGTAGGCATGAAGGACGAGGAATTCAAAGAGCAACTCCACTTGAAAGGGGGTAGCTCCGAGACGACAATTCCAAAAACGAAGTTTAGGGACAAGGAGTGAAGTGGCCAACCTAAAGGAAAGGCTAAGAGTTGGTCCGCAGCAAAGCGAGACGAGAAAGGAAAGTGGAAACCCGCGAGAACAGGCTCGTCACCGACAAAACGAGTACATACCGATTGGAGATCGGCCCACGAGGGAATTTCACAGGAAACGATCAACTCACGGCGCAAGAATAATGGCTGCACGCGCTGTGGACTCACTAATCATAAGTGGGGAGAATGTCGAAAGGCCGCCGCGGTAAACCTAACTACTGGGTGCAGGATCGCAGTGCCGAGAACCCGACAAGTGGAAGTTCGCCCAAAACCTGCGGGCGGAAAGGTGGGCCAAAGTCGAGCAAACCCAGCATCTCGGATTTGGGAAACAAGTTCGGATTAAGCGAGGGTATAAAACCGAAGTCCCAGGCAATGGTGGAGCATCTGCACAAGGGAAGCGTACCCTACATAGGATTGTCAGCAGGATGAAGAAATACGTGATCTTGTCTGGCAGTACATCTCTCTCCGACCTAGGGGTTTGCTCTTTGGAACGCATTATGCAAGAATGACACAGAGGCGCACTCCGAGAAAGTGTCAAAGGATGGAAAGTGCCTAAGGAGCGGGATGCACACCCTTTGGAGGCCTCCGCTAGGCGTTGCATGTGAAAACAGGCAAAGAAGATCAGAAGTACAACCAGATAGTGCACACCTATCGAACCAGCTAGAAAGGAGTCCAAGCTGGCTGGACGCAGCCTGATATGAGTTGAAACTGGTGATAGAGCGCGTAGCAAGGCGGTACACCCGATAGAAGGAGTCCCAGAAAGACGTACCAGTTTAAAATGGTTCTAAGCGAGGGAAGACAACCCAATGTCCAAAGACTCCACACATATTAGTCATAAACGGGGCGTCTCGCAAGGAAAGACTGGTGCAAGTACGGGAAGGGGCACTCATGGCGACGGCAATGGGGTAGTCTATCATCAGGAGGAGGGAAACTGGGGACAGCGTGCTTGCCCCAGGGGGTCCCCCCATGATGGGAACCGAAAGCAAACCCTGAGGCCTGGTTAAAAGGTCGATCCTTGACTCAGTTTGGGTTTCTGAGTTCGGTCTGATTAAATATCGTGATTGAGGGTAATCAAGCGAAATGTCCCAAGGTTGTCTGAGGAGGCTTTAGTAGCCGAAACCATGCTGGCGTGGTAACAATCACCACCCCTGCAACCATGAGCAAACGACAGACAACCAACCAAGGCCTCTATATGGGGCCCAAACGAGCCAAAACCAGTGTACCGGAACTGGAGCGATACAAGTGCCCTGAAGGCAAAGCATACCTTCGTTCCAACAAAGATCGAGTACCCATTCGCGTGTTATTAGACTCGGGCTCCAACATCTTTGTCATTAGCAAAGTTTTAGTACAATGATTGGGCATACCTACTGAACGACGAAAGAAGCCTCTCCAAATCGAGGGGTTTGATGGCAAACCCTCTAAGGAAAATGGATGGCATTATAACGATCCTATACGGTTAGAAATAGGAACTAACCGACACTCGTCACTCGTATCCTGCGACGTGGTTAACACAGTCACCCAGGATATGATTATACCTTTCGGTTGGTGGCATGACCAACATCCGATCACCAATATTGGCAACTCTAAATCTTGGGTGTTTACGGATGAAAAGTGCGTGGACTATACTGGACCCGCACAAGATCCTATCGAACTAGAATGGGATGAGTCCGTACTACTTGACGAAAAAGCTATATTTGTCAGACGAATGCATGCCAAAGGCATCATAGCACCATTTGAGTCTCCCGACGAAGCCTGGGAAGTAGGTTGGGAACGGTTGCCTAAGTGGTACCAGGATTATGGGGACGTGTTTTCGACACAAGCCTTGGATCGATTACTGGACCATAGCGAGTTCGACCACAAAATCGAGCTGGTCAAAGGAGCTAAGCCACCATGGGGACTGATATATCCTATGTCGGAAAAAGAACTTAAGGTTCTACGAGAATACCTGGACGAGATGACTAAGCAAGGAAAGATAATTCCTAGCAAATCCCCATACAGAGCGCCAGTTCTTTTCGCCTCAAAACCTGGTGGTGGCCTACGATTATGTGGGGATCATTGTAAGTTAAATGAGCTTACGATTGCAAATATATGTCTGGTACCTCTGCTGTCAGAGTTACGGGACAGAGTGGAAGGATGCAACATTATGTCACAAATCGATTTAGCCAAAGGCTATAACTTAGTCCGAATAGCAAAAGGACATGGAGATAGAACCGCTTTTGGGACAAAGTACGGTTTAAAACAGTATGAGGTCATGCCGTTTGGACTAATTAGTGCACCTGCAACGTTTCAGAGCATGATGAATGTTGTGCTGAAGGAACTTTTGGATCATGGAGTCATCTGTTATATAGACGACATACTAATCTATTCAAAAAACGAAAAGGAACACATCGAACTCGTATGAAAAGTCCTAAGGCAACTACGACGGCATAGGTTAGCTGTCTCGCTAAAGGAATCGGTCTTCCACATAAATAATTTGGAATTCTTAGGGTATATTATCTCAACGACAGGAGTGTCGATGAGTGAGAGAAAGGTGGATGCCATCAAAAAATGGGTACCGCCAAAGTCCATAAGGGACATACAAATTTTCATGGGTTTCGCAAATTTTTACTCACAATTCATAAAGAATTTCTCGGCTATTTGCAAACCCATTACGGAATTATTGAAGGTAAATCCGAGTGGTTTCCTGTGGACTGACGAAGCAAACAAATCCTTCGAAATTCTGAAAGAGAAGTTCGTTACCGCACCAATATTGTGCCACTTCAAACGCGAACGGGATACCCTTGTGGAAACTGATACTATCGATTTTGCCTTGGGCTGCGTACTCTCTCAGTTTTTGGAGAAACGACTACACCCAATCGCTTACCACTCCCGAAAGTTAAATCCTGTCGAGCACAATTATGATATCCATGACAAGGAACTCCTTGCCATTGGCAAAGCGTTCAAAGAATGGCGCCATTATTTGATGGGAACTAATCGTCCAATCACCGTGTATACGGATTACCAGAATCTGCAGTACTTCCTCACCACGAAAACCTGGAGCGCCCGACCAATTCGCTGGGCGCAGAAGTTAACCGATTTCAACTTCGAAATGGTTTATCGACCAGGAACGAGCAGCGGCAAGCCAGATGCGCTGAGTAGGCGGCCGGAGTACTACCCTGAGGGAGGAGCTGAACGAACTGAACAGTTGATTCTAGAACAAGCACACTTCGCCGTTTTCCGAATTTCTATAGTTCTAGGATCGGAAGTCGACAAGAAAGTAACGGTCAACCCTACACAAAACCTATTTCGAGCAATGCAACTCTGCCCGGAGGCTAAGTTACCAACCAAGGGCACCAAAGAAGCAGCTGGATACGATTTGTATGCAGTAAAAGATACAGTCACTAGACAAAAGTCTTGGTGATCGCTACCGGTGAGACAAAGTCTATGCACTGAACAAGCACTGCTCCGGCATGGCATGAGTTGAATAGCTACCGTAGCTCAACGATATTGTGGGAGATTAAATCTTAAAGTTACTAGTAAAAGGGCAAGTAATTAATCAAGAATACACTCTTGTAAATTTGTAAATCCTACAGGTACTTTATATACCTCTACTTAGCCTCTATTACACCATCCTTCATAAACTGCATAAACATTCACAGATTTCTAATGAAGCTGACAGATATCTATCAAACCTCAGTTAGGACAACAAGCTTAAGATTCAAGATCCACAAACCTATGCCTGTGTGAGAAAACACTAAATGGTCAACTGTAGATAAGAAAAGATAGATACAGAATAGCTGTCTACTAGGAACATCAACCAAGGTGCCACTAGTGAAAATGACTTAAAAGAGAAATAAAAGGCCTACAACCATGGCTCTGCCAGAGCTTGTCCTCTCTTGGAGCTGTAGTGCTGTCTTTTTTAGGAGGAACTATTATGATGGGCAATGTCTGATGTAAAGAAAGCAGGCTTGGGTGTGGTGTGATTTCAAACGGGGGTGTTTTATCCTCGCTTAGCTATGGCTGACTAAGCTATCACTAAGACTTTTGTCTAGTGGCTGTACTATCATCCCAGGAAAAGGACAAGCATTACTCGAAACCGGAATAGCAACAGCAGTACCAGCCGGAACTTACGGTCACATAGCACCAAAAAGTGGTTTAGCTACCAAATATAGAATTGACACCCGTGCCGGTGTCATTGATGCGGATTACCGAGGAGAAGTCAAGGCACTGCTGTACAACACGGATAGGGAAGACTACACAGCACTAGCAGGCACTAAGATTGCCCACTTAATCTTAGAGAAGATTCACACTGGTGAACTCCAAGAAGAGATGGAGCTGGATGACACGAAAAGAGGAGAACAAGGATTCGGGAGCACGGGAACTGGATTAACCACGACCCCACCTTGTATCAACTTCCTAAACGAGGACTCGAACCTCAACCAACACTTTGACTTAACCGACGAAGAAACTCACGACCAACTGCCTAAAAAATCAGTGGTCATTGCAACCAGGGTAGTGCTAAATGCAAACCCCAAGAAGTTCCACGAAGAGTTCACATCATGGGTAAAATAGGCAGGAGAAGAGGACGAGGACTGGAAATCCAGAAGGAACGAAATGGAAAAACTAAACAAGGATAATACACAATGGCCTAAGCACTGGTCTACTAAAGACGGACTCATCTATTTCAAGAATAGGGTGTACGTACCAGCCTCGGAAAAACTATGAACCTTGATCGCAAAAAGTTGTCACAACTGCAAAGTAGCCAGATATTTCAGACAAG
Organism: Tuber aestivum; assembly: GCA_900010015.1. Classification (NCBI taxonomy): domain Eukaryota; kingdom Fungi; phylum Ascomycota; class Pezizomycetes; order Pezizales; family Tuberaceae; genus Tuber; species Tuber aestivum. Next base: position 110,679 of record LN891135.1, on the reverse strand, counting down.
AAAAAGCTTTAGAAATCATTACGCGAGATTTTTACTGGAAAGGATTAAGCGACTGGGTCAATGACTATGTTTAGTCATGTGATGAATGCCAACATAGTAAGGCCCCAAGACACGCCAAGTACGGTTTTCTACAATGGTTACAAATACCTTTCACAGCTTGGAGCTTGATTTCTATGGACTTCATTACACAACTTCCTCCATCAAACGACAACACCTAGATCATGGTTGTGGTCGCCCGATTCACTAAAATGGCCCACTTTATCCCATTACTGGGAACCGCAAGTGCTAAGGATGTAGCAACCGCATTCGTACGAGAAGTATGCAAGCTTCATGGGTTGCCCACCGAAATCGTTTCGCATATGGACGCCAAGTTTGCAGGAGAATTCTGGGAATCACTGTGCGCATCACTAGACATCAAACGAAGAATGTCAACCACCTATCATCCTCAAACTGACGGACAAACCGAAAGAACCAACCAAGTGCTGAAAGGTTATCTTCGAAGTTTCGTCAACTATCATTAGGATGATTGGTGTTCTCTATTACCATTAGTCGAGCATGCATCCAACAACTCGGTAACCCAAGAGCAGGGTTTAACCCCTTTCTATGCAAACCACGGATATCATCCATAAACGGAATAGATGAAAGAAAGAGAAGTACGAAATCCAGGCGCAACGACCTATGCCCACTGGATGAAGGAGGTACACCAACAGGTCCAAGACACCCTACAACTTACTCGAGAAGCAATGAGCAAGTACTACAACCCCAAAGTTAAGCAATAGCCAGATTACAAGGTTGGAGATCGGGTAATGCTTAATGCGAAGAATATTCGAACAAAACGACCCTCCAAAAACTTGAGTCCAAAACTTTACAGACCTTTTCAAATACTTGAACAAAGAGGTGACCGCGCTTTTAAGTTGGAGATTTCCGAATGGTGGAAAATACACCCTGTATTTCATGTGTCGCTTGTTGAACCCTATCGAACCTCTGTTTGACCAGAAAGGGAACAGACACCGCAGGCACCAGAGGAGATCAATGGCGATCTGGAATGGGAGGTTGAGAAGATCATTAAAAGCGAGATTCTCTCCTACAACGAAAGAGTCTTTGGACGCAATGAACGCATCCGGGAACTCAAATGTTTTGTTAAATGGAAAGGGTGTTTGGAAGATGAAAACACCTGGGAGCCGCCGGAGCATCTTGAATATGCTATCAACTTAGTGGAGGAGTTTCATAGGGATAGCCTGGAAATGCCACGGCTGAGGTAGGATTATCAAAAAAGGTTTTCCTAGGCGTGGACAAGTAAATGCGCAAAGGTTTTTTACCCTACGGGGATAGAGTCCTAGACGGAATTTTCTTTACGACTATAAAATGTACCATATATAGATTACCCTAGAACATAGAAAGACTCAAGGACGAGTCTCAAAGAGGAGGGAGCTAATGTTACACATAGAAGCGTAATCGGTGTGGCATGTGACTAAATGCATAAGGTCACGTGTTCGACTCAGGGCCCGGCCGTAGTTATCGTGACGATATCATATTATCGCACGGAACGATAAGGTATCTATGCAGCCCGCTCCACGGAGATACCAGGCATGCGACCAAGGGGCTTTTGCTGGATAACATAGAAGGAGCTCCGCTCTACAAGATAAGACTTAGTTGGTTCAGATTGGTCAGTTAGTTATTGAGCTACGACCTCTGCAAGTCTATATGCAATTACAAGAAGTAATATGCATGTCTCTTCAGCTCGCATAAGCTAGAGTCATCCAGAAGACCTAGTTATGATTGGTTAATAACTACTCACTGGTTGAGTTAGTTATCTTCGTCATGCACTCTAAGCTATGCACATAGAAGAGTCATTAATAAGTCCTTTGACAGAGTTGATCACTCCACTCAGGAAGAGAACGGGGAAGTTAGTTTTCTTGGTCAAACGGAGTTCGCACTCCCAAGACACTGAAGCATTAGTATGGCAGGTACATAGTCAGTAAGGGATTGGATGCAGGCCGCGACCACCCAGACGCAGAATATAAATATCGAGGTGCCTCCCTAGGTTTTAAGTCATCCTCCGTCTCCGCTACACCTCCGGCGATTGAAAACTCAACACCATGGTTACTATCGTGGCTTTCATCGTCTAGCACCACCACCCCCCCCCATCTCCCTCCATCTAGCCTCGGCTACAGGAGGTGGGCTCGCTTCCCCTCTCCCTTGGGGTCCTGATTTATTTCTTGATTCCCTCGGTTCTATCCTTGGTTGTGTAACGACCCGACGTTATAGAGCTATGGCAACCTAAGTCTACGCCCATACATAAGGCCAAGAGGTTATATGGTAGACTAGGAGGGCATGTCTGAGCATGTCCAGGAGATACTCGATGGTCCGGGTATCCCGAAGAACAGAAGGTACTTAAGAAATAGGTGTACCTAAGTAGTGGAAATGACGTGACCACATCGGTTCCGGCCTAACGATAGGTCGGAAGGCCGGGTGAGTTTACCCTGTCTAGGTAAGTCACGTTACCCTGCCATGGAGACCGGCTTCGTGTCACCATGGACATACTTACCCTACCTTTGGGACACTATTACCCTACCTTACGTCGGAAACGTTCTCGGAAAGATTCCGTGTAATGTTAGGATTGTTTGTTACGCAATGACGATCAACGGGCACTTGCTTGTATATTGATCGGAAGACTACGGGAGGAGCTAGGGTGCTCCGAACATGCTGTAACTTGGCAGGATTATTCCTAACAGGTACCTGCGGCCCCAGGGTTCGCCCCGGGCGTCATGGGCCAAAATGGGCGGAGTTGCCATTATGCTAGTTAAATGGAATGTATGAAGACATGTCCATAACACTGTATGCGTCGTCGCCGTCCGTCCGACCGGAGGCTGTTCGCAGGATATATAAGGGGGCCAAGGTGAGAAGGTCAAGTACCTTCTCCAAAAAGAACGGAGTAAAACGGACCAAAACTGACGGAGTTAGTGTGAGCTATCCGGAAGGGTCCCCAGAGTAGTCCCGGGGAGTGCCGGAGACATCTGGGAAGGTTTTACGCCAATCAAGCCTACACGTGCCCCTTTGCCGTAGGCTCTTTGTGGGTTGTTGGAAGACTCTAATAGCATGATACTTATCATGCTGAGTGGTGTGCCGAAGGTAAGGGACCATGGGTAGCGCCCACGGGTCCCGCCACCGACACAGCTCTACGTGGGAGCGTCGTAGACCCCGTAAGTTCGCAATCAAGAAAGATAGAACTTAACCGGAGGACACCTGATGTCTACGGGTGCTTGCATAGTTCATAGCACATGGGAAGAGAGTCATTTAGTTAGCTTTCCTAGGAGTCTCGACAGTTAGCCACTGATGAGACACCGATGCGCAGAGGTTTTCACTCCGGCAGGTGTATTGGTAAACACCTTGCAGGAACCTATGTGCATATGGGAGATTTCTGCTAGAGTGCGCTGACACCTTAGGCCCTTCGGGGATGCGGTAATGGTGCC
>LN891135.1:69577-100455 GCA_900010015.1 Tuber aestivum | reverse complement strand
AAGGGGGCCAAGGTGAGAAGGTCAAGTACCTTCTCCAAAAAGAACGCAGTAAAACGGACCAAAACTGACGGAGTTAGTGTGAGCTATCCGGAAGGGTCCCCAGAGTAGTCCCGGGTAGTGCCGGAGACATCTGGGAAGGTTTTACGCCAATCAAGCCTACACGTGCCCCTTTGCCGTAGGCTCTTTGTGGGTTGTTGGAAGACTCTAATAGCATGATACTTATCACGCTGAGTGGTGTGCCGAAGGTAAGGGACCATGGGTAGCGCCCACGGGTCCCGCCACCGACACAGCTCTACGTGGGAGCGGCGTAGACCCCGTAAGTTCGCAATCAAGAAAGATAGAACTTAACCGGAGGACACCTGATGTCTACGGGTGCTTGCATAGTTCATAGCACATGGGAAGAGAGTCATTTAGTTAGCTTTCCTAGGAGTCTCGACAGTTAGCCACTGACGAGACACCGATGCGCAGAGGTTTTCACTCCGGCAGGTGTATTGGTAAACACCTCGCAGGAACCTATGTGCATATGGGAGATTTCTGCTAGAGTGCGCTGACACCTTAGGCCCTTCGGGGATGCGGTAATGGTGCCGGCAACCCTTACGGAGAAGGGCATACTCATGTTGGTCGGGGCGACCTGATGGGGGAGTTTTTGGTATAAGTCTGACTACTTGAAGCTTATACGAGAACTCTCCTGCCCCGACAGAATCAACATCCTCTCGAGAGACTTTAATTGAGATAAGCCAGAGCTTAACGATATTAAGTTTTACCGTTTACTTTAATTCTTTACACTTTACAAGAGTTGTGTTCGAGAGATTCGAAGTTTGGTGCGGTCGCATCCTTAGGAACCATCTACCTGAGGGAGCCCCCGTTACAGGTTGAGGCCTCTCATCTTCGTGATGTTTCCCCTCTTCCGACCCCGCCTCACTTAGGCGTTGGCACGGTCGACAACCCCCTTTTTCCACCTTCAACAGACGGCCGGGACTACAGTTGCAGTAGGAGAGAACAGCGTATAGGCTAGGGTCGATCTCTCCATTCTCTTACTCCGGTAAGGGGCTGCCTAGTCGGACACGAACGCGGTTACCAATAGTTGTCGCTCATGGAATTGGGTCTACCCCTCCTCTACTCTTTGGGGCCTCTTTGGCTGGCAGGTGGTGGGATCCCTTCCACTACAGTGACGCTATCTCTCCCAGAACAAGGGACTACATGAGAGACGCGGTAAAACACCTGCTTCGCTTAGGGCTCCTCTCCACGGTCGGATCGGCTGGTACCCTACTGCCACCTCCTCTCAAGCTGGCACCTTACTGCCTCAATCGTCAGTTGTCCCGGAGGGCACACGGTCGCTGGCACGTCTGCCACACACCTCCTCTCCTCGCTTCTCGGTCGCCGCCTTCGGGGTGGTTTCCCTTATACCCGACGCGCCCGGGGCTTCGGCTCCCTCCTCCTGGCCCTCGTCATATGGCCTACGGGTTCCTATGATGGATTTGAGTTGTGGCCATTGGCCCTTAGGGGTTCGGTTTGGGTTTCTGCCTTTAGGTGTTTCCCTTTTGGGGTTAGGCGCGTTCTTGGTTCACTGTTGGGTAGTTAGCTTTCTTTTGTCGCTTGGCGGTGGGGGTTATTGGTTCGTGGTCTAAGGGAAGGATTTCGGGCGGGAGTAGTTTTTTCTAAGCAGGAGGGTTTTTTTAGCTCTGTCATTCGGCCTGGTCCGGGGGGGGGCGGTTTTTTAGGAGTCATAGCTAGCGCTCCATATGCCTTTTTGTCCCATAAAGAAATAATAAAATGAGTCAAACAAAAAAAGAAAAAAACAATCCCTAGCTTTTAAGTCTATCATCAGCGACCGGAGAAGAGATTTTATCAATATATTCGTTCTACTTTACTTCTATCTTTACCAGCCTTCCTGACTATCTCTGAGACAGAAGATTACACGGCCTAGTGTATACTCGCTTGACTTTAGAGTTACGTACCACCTAACAATCTCAACAGCACATGGGTTCGAGTTTGTTTGTATGTATCCAGTTCGGTTAGTACTAATAATTTGTTTCCAATTTCGAAGACTCAATGGATATACTAAGTTTGGAATCTTGGAAGAGAGGCTGGCTCTGATGTCGGCATCGTGCGAAGCTTCCATTGCTGTCTTGATCATGTTGAAAATTGTTCCTGATGACTAGGATGTCAGGAACCTCGATGTATAAATGGAGGATCAAGAATGCCGGAGTGTCGTACTAGAAGGACTTTGCACAAGATACACCATCCACAATGCCCATCATATCCATACCCCAAAAAGTTCAGATGAAGACGAAATGGCTCAAAACAATAACGTGCAATACGTCTATATGGTGAATGTGGCCCAGGGAAAGAAAGCTCCAGTTGGACCTACACAGGCCCACCAGCTTCCTGCTGTAGTTCTCGCTGGTGCAATTTCAGCTCAGCACTCGGGGAAACGCAATATCTCGGAATATAAGGCATCTCTTAACTTTACGCCCCATCTGAATGGCAGAATACAGTACGCCGCGAGGCGGAAAACTGTCAAAGATCAGATGTCAGCCAAGCACTTTGCGAATATTCTTAGTGTCCCAAATGCTGATTTTCGTAACATCTTCAACAGCATGAGGAGGCTGCGCCCTGCCTGCGATTGCCTGGTAACCGCACAGGCGAACAATGACATACCTAGAATTCGGGAAATCGATGAGGCCATTATTCAACTTGTTAGGGACTCAGGAAAGAGGGTCACAACGACTCTTCTCGGCAAAGGTGGTGGTCCGGAGCCTCCGGCTGGTCCGGTAATTCCTCTAGGGCATATTATTGTTGATGCAATCTTACTGCCTCACAGGGCCCCTGCGTATTGGCATTGTTCCTTGCCTGCGCCCAACGCAGATCCAGCTCCCCAGGGGGGGGCTGCGAATGCACCTCAGCTTTTGGTGCCTGAAGGACGCCCAGATGAAGACAATGACCCGAATCCGAGCCAGGCTGATGATTATGGCCAGGCCACTGACCCCGGTAGTGACAATGAAGACAATCAGGGTCTGGCGGACGATGATCATGACCCCCATGCCATAGACGCGGGTGCCGGAATAGGTCAGAATCTCGGCCCTGCTGCCGTAGGTCGTCTGAATGAGGGTCCAGCCGCCAACGATGGCAAGGATCAAAGAGAGGCTGCCGAGACTGGTCAGAATTCCCACCCGGGAGAAGAGGATCATGTGAATGCAGCCCAGGCTCATGGTGTTGGACAGGTCCAACGAGCACGTCCTGCCAACGCGGTTTCATCTTACAACTTGCAAACAGGTTAGTTCATTTCTAAAGATTCATGTAAATTGTTGTTTGTACTTACTGACTGCGAAAACCTAGACTGGAGCGCGCTGCTTGGGTGTTCTCTTGCGGTGCGTATTGTTTGGGTCCGGCTGTCAAGATACGGTCATGGTATGCATGGGAACGAAAGGTGGGAAGCGCAAGCCGCTCCAAACTCCCTCTCTCTTTTCTGGCGTCCTCTCTACATCTATGGAACCGAATTTGGAGAGTTAGATTCCTATGATATCTAAGGATTGTGCGCGATGATTATGAGATGGGTGCCTAAGCGATGCTTTCGCTACATCCTTGGTGCAACTGGCGTAGGGTACAGGAAGCTAGGAGTGTTGCCGAAGGAACTGCTATCATCAGTTGACCTTGTCTTCATCAACAATGATGAAACAGTGCATACCTGGCTACTATCAAATCCAGTGCTGGAGGACCCTGTAGATCTATTGGTATATTGTTGTCGTGACATAGGCGACCTGAGATCCCAAATACCACCATTGAGGGAGGAAACATAGCTTCCCGAAAACGTGGCATTCAATTAGGGCAGGGATGGAGGGGCACACATTGGTCAGATGCATTTCAGGAACCCCCAAAGGGATGCTGGAGTGGAAGAACATCATGGTAATGAGCCGGTAAAGGTGCCCAATCAGGACTTCTCACCGGGAGTCCGGCAGTTGGGATTTGGTCCAGACATCGAGAGATCAGGCTATGAGCGCAGCAGTGAAACCGTGCAAAATGCTAACCCAGATCCCGAATCGTGGTCGCAGGTTCTCGCACAATCCTTCAATAAATGTCTGCCATTGCAACTTAAAAGATGGAGTCTCGTGAATAGACAACAATCGCTGGGTTTTCTGCCTCCTAGGCTAGCTGACAAAAACAAATGAAAACTGGGCGCTTCGGTTGATGTTAAGAACTTGGAGTTGCCGAAGACGAAAAAGCTCCACTTGTAGTGATAGGGTACAATACGGTAGTGGGAACTCCAGGCCCACACTGACCTATGGTGTTGTGTGGGTTCGGGTTTGAAATCATCATGACGTCGCGGCCCGCATCTACGAGTACTCGAGTAGAGGACGTCTCAGCTCATGTTGCGGCTTAAAGGGTTAATTTAGTGTCTTCACGATGATAAGGATCAATTTAGCTAGTCTACCATCATTTGATTTGGAGGAATTTACATGAATTTACATAAAGTGTATGTTAAGAGAAAAAACTGTCTGACGTAGGTGGATGTCTTAGTAAGAACTGCGTATACACTCACGCGTAGGCTTTAACTTATGGGAGTGACGAGGACGGGGAGAGACGGTGGGTTATAAGAACGCCCTCTTCCACCCCAGGCTTCTTTCCTCGTTTCCTCTCGCGTCCACACCATGCTCAAGCTTCCTTATTTGGCCGTCGACACACTACCCTCTGCAGTCCTACCTAACCTCCCCCATCCGGAAGATATCCCCTACACATCAAGGTTGTTTTTTTCGTTGTCGGCCCCTCGCGCCTGGTGTCAATTGTCTAGCTTTTTTTTCTTCTTTGCTCCAAACATACAAACCTGTCTGGTGTCCCCTCCCTTGGCATTCGAAAATGCCACCCAAAACTGTCCAAACTGCCATTGGGCGTGGGAAGTATGTATCTCCTATCAAACTAGTTATATCCGACCAATATCGATCTCTTTATGTTTGTCAGACCTCCAGTGAGTCAACCAGAATACGCCGCGGGATCAGTCAAAGGGAGAAAAGCTCTCCCCCAGGCTGCTGCAGTCGCCGGTGTGAGTCGTGTGGGACCCTACAAAAAACTGGAATTCGAACCGGACGTTGAAGATTCAAAGTAAGCAAAAGACCTCCGATCCACTTACTGCGAGAGTAGAAACTCACATGTCTTAACCAGGGGACGCTATGGGGACATTTCTTACACAAAAAGCTGGTGTGGCTTCGCGCACCCCCGCCGCCTGACCAAGCTGTACAAGTCCTGGCGGGACCATATAAGAGGCTACATCACGACTCGGGGTTGAGACCCCACGAGCCTGGGCGAGGCCCAGATAGACTCGGTGACTTCTTTCGCCCGCTCGCTTCCCCCTGTGGCTGGCCGCATCAATGATATTGTGGCCAGGTACTGCCCCGACGCCATTGCGGAACTACTGCGTCAGATGAAGATCGTGGTCAAGGACACAGCCAAGAAACTTCAGACAACGAATGAGCGTCGCAATGCGGGGGATGATGGTGGTGGGGACGTCACTGGACGTATGAGTAAGTATTATGTGCTATGTGTCTTGAACAATCACAGTACTAACAAATATTCTTAGTGGCCAAACCCGACAGGTCCTCTCCTTACTGCCCACGGGCGGTAAGGATCCATATCGTTCGCCGAACGGGTGTTTCCCTTGCCGAGCATCTGTTCTTGGACCTCTCGTGGCACTCTTCTGACATTAATCAGGGAGTGGCATGGGGGGTCCTAGAATCTCCAGGCATCATGGAAGTGCTCCGGATGATCAAGGTACAACGTGTGGAGAAGGAGGTTGGGTACCCCAGGTACCTGATCAGTGCGACAGGTCAGGGCGCCCGGTCAGTACCCCTAAAACGCCAAAACCCTTACTCTCTCTCTGACCTCATCTTCTTACATGGAGATGAGGAGCTCCGTGTTTGGTTTCTTGCCAACCAGCAGGACGGCAAAGAACCCCTTGACCTCATGGTCCTGGAGTCACCTCAGGGGGAGGAAGAGGAGGAGGGCGACCAGACGCCTGAGCCAGCTGGTGGCCGATATCCCCTTTTCGACAGAAATGTCGGGGATCGCTATCTGCTGGCTCAAGGTACCTGGGGGGCCATGCACTAGGAGGAGGCCAATAGCGAAGGTGAGAGGCCAGAGGACGAGGACCAGGACAAGGATATGACGCCACCGGGCATAAGAGACGCGGTGGTTGGCTTGGACCGGACTGTGGTATGATTTAAAAGTTGACGTGCTTGCAGATATGAACGTTATAGGTAATTACAAAGACAGGATGAAGAAAGGGGTGGTAGTCAATCTCGGACGGCAGCACCCTCCGGGTGCCAGTTTTCCCCCTCATCAGGTGGCCGGTCGGTCGGCCCTTCTGTAGCAAAAATTCCGCCACTGAACAAGGATGCCGCTCCCCCCCGCAAACTTGCATCCTGGCACCGTTGCCCCACCCCAATGCCAGAACCCACCCCTTCCATGCCGGATCCTGTATCCCGGCGCCATGACGTCTCCCCAGTCCGAGAACCAGCCCCTCTGCCACTGGAATCTGTGTCCCAGGGCCATCACCCCCCCTGGCCGCGAGAACAAACCCCTTCCTCTCAAGAACCTGTGTCCCGGCACCGTGACGTCTCCCCAGTACAAGAACCAAGACCACTGCCACTGGAACCTGTGACCCGGGGCCATCACCCCCGCCCGCCGCGAGAACAAACCCCTCCCCCCCCAGAACCTGTGTCCCACCCACATCACGTCTCCTAGCGCCCAGAACCAACCCCTGCCCCTCTAGAACCTGTGTCCCAGGGCCGTCGCCCCCCGCGGCCGCGAGAACCAACCCCTATCTTCCCGGAACCTGTGTCCCGCCAGCATCGCATCTCCCAGCGCCAAGATCCAACCCCTGCCCCTCCGGAACCTGTGTCCCGCCAGCATTGAGTCTCCCAGTGCCGAGAACCAACCCCTGCCCCTCCGGACCCTGTGTCCCCGGGCTGTCGCCCGCCCCCACTGTGAGAACCATCTCCTACCCTCCCGGAACCAGTCTCCCGTCAGGAGCGCCTCTCCCAGCGCCGAGAACGAACCCCGGCCCCCCCGAAGCCCACCGAGCTAGAGAAGATGAAGGCAATCGAGGACATGCTAAAAGAGAACCCATGGATGTGAGCGTTCATGCAGGGCCCAAGATCAGCTCCCAACTCTCGGAGTTCGCGCCCTAGCCAGTTCAGATCTGCCCAGCCCAGTGGTTCGGGGCATGACGGCGCAATTGACACCTCATCCGCTGAGCCACCTGAGTGCGAGGTTTGCAATTTAAGTCAACCCGGGTCGACACCGGCGGTGCCCAAGAGTTTTGTTCCGACTCCCCTAGCCCCCCCAGCTCCTGAAACCCTCTGCCTGTCTCCTCTTCCCCTCCAGACCGCTCGAAGGACGGCTAGCCAATCCACCCCCATGACCCCCGATGCGCCTAGGACTGCTTCGCGTCCTGGCTCACAAGCTGTCCCAAATTCTTGGAGGAAAAGTCAAGAGAGTGGCACCAGCGCAGGGAAAGCACGTTATCCGGAAAAAGCCTTCCCGCCTGGCCCCGATGGGCAGCATTGGGCCTTCTCATGCCCAACGCGCCCTCCGCCTCGCCACTTAGCACGTCGCACTGCTGCCGAATAATCATTATCTCGTGCCAGGTTTTTTTCTTTCCTTTGCTCTTTCTTCTCCATCTTTCAATTTCTTCTTGTTTTGTCCTTATTTTCGCTCCATTGGTTGAGTTCGTTTTCCATCTGTGTGGTTTTCTCTCTCTCTCTCTTGGGCGTCTAGTTCTTTGGTTCCGTTTGCAAGGGTTTCTCTTACCCCTTTGGGTGTCTTGATCTCCAATTATCTTTTCCAGGGTTTCTCACCTGTACGTTAGCGTCCTGTTACTGTGTTTTTTTTCATTGTCAGGTTTTTCTATCTTGCGTGGGTGCTATATACTGGATTTCTTCCTTCGCCGCCACTTGGGCATCCTGTATTCTTAGACTTTCCTTCCCCTGTTGTCCGTCATGCTCTTGTTGTCTGTCACTTGGCGTTTGAAACCCCTGTTGCTTAAACATCTTTTACTCTACTACCTTTTTGTTGCATGATTGGGCATGCTGGATGGACTTGTATTCTTAGAAATCTCTTCTGCCAAGGTGGGCCGCCTGGGTTTTCAATCCCCTTGCTTCAATATCTGGTATTCTCCAAGTTGGCCCCTGCGCCAGTACTCGAGTACACCCGGAACCACGCCCCCACTTGCTGACCCCTGCATTCCCAATCCCTATCTAGCAGGCGCGCTTTGGGCATCTCAGAAATTTTCCAGCGATTATTAACTGCGAATCATTTGTATCGGACGTTTGCCTGAGTCGAGTCCAGGTCTGCGTTAGACTTTGGTTTCCTCCAATCCCAATTAGGCGTAGTCTATATCTAGCGTGAAGTTATACCGCTAAACACTACCCTTAATAGCTAGATTTTGGATGCCACTCTCCTCTGCCGCGTCCTTAATTTCCACTTTTGTTTACTCCTGAGATCACGCCCTATGACACCCGAAGGCTAACGGGAATGATTGTAGGCATAGAACAGATCATTCAGAAGTCGCCTTTTTCGTAGTTGAACCATTGAGATCAATCCTGAGTGATACTACAAGATCCTCTGACGTGCCGAAAAGACCGCACTCAACTGTGGCCAGGATGGTGACGCACACATAGCTGTTCATCCATTTGACGTTTTATTCTGGCTCCTCCTAACCGCTGGTAAATTCCGAACCCCCACCTCTTAGTACCAAGGGAAAACAAGCACTCGTTGCTGTAAACTCTTTTGTGGTTTCCAAGATTCTAATTCTCGCCATCTACTAGTAAGAAGTACGTTAGGTTTTGTATCAGCTCACTTGTTTTGAGTTTTCGCCTTTGGAGATGTTAAATCTAGGCTATTTCACAATTGGCTATAGCAGTGAAAAGCGGGCATTGATGAGGTTTCCTCCTCCCCAAGCTGGTAAAAACGAAAGGAAAGACAGCACATCAATTCAGGTTGAGAACCTAGATTTGCCAAAGACGAAAAGGGTCCGCTTGTGGTGATAGGATACAATAATAGCAACTGCAGGTGCACACTGCCTCATGGCGTCGCGTAGGTTAGAGTTTGTATTCACAGTGACATTCCGGGCCCCCCCCCCCGCATCTACGAGTACTGTACTTGTGCTCGTGTAGAGGACCAGTTAGTTCATGTTGCGTCTTAAAAGGTTAATTCAGTGTCATCACAATAAGGGGCGATTTGGCAGGTCTACCATCAGTTGATTTAGAGAAATTTGCATGAATTTACATGAAGTGTATGCTAAGAGAAAAAACTGTCTAACGTAGGTGGATGTCTTAGTGAGGCCTGCATATACTCTGCGCTTACGCAGTAACCCTAAATAGGAAAGACCGATTACGGGGGTGACAACAACGGGAACGGACAGGGGGGTTATATGAACTCCCTCTTCCACCCCAGGCTTCTGCCCTCCTTTCCTCCCACCTCCACACCACGCTCAAGCTTCCTTATTCACCTGCCAACACACCACCCTCTGCTGTCCTACCTAACCTCCCCCATCCGGAATGTATCCCCCCCACACATCAAGGTTCTTTTTTCGTTTTCGGCCCCTCACGCCCAGCGTCAATTGTCCAGCGTTTTTTCCTCCTTTGCTCCAAACATACAAACCTCTCCGGTGTCCCCTCCACTGGCATTCGAAAATGCCACCCAAAACTGGGCAAACTGCTATTGGGTGCGGGAAGTAAGTGTCTTCTATCAAACTAGTTATATCAGACCAATATTGATCTCTGTATGTTTGTCAGATATCTAGCGAGTGAACCAGAATATGCCGAGGGATGAGCGAAACGGAGAAAAGCTCTTCCCCGGGCTGCTGCCGTCGCCAGTGCGAGTCGTGCAGGACCCCATAAAGAACCGGGATTCGAACCGGACATTGAAGATTCAAAGTAAGCAAAAGAACTGCGATCCATGTACTGGGAAGCTAGAAACTCAGACGCCTTAGCCTGAAGCACCCTGGACCCCACTGTTTGCCCCGCCGTTTGCACCATCGTGCCACCACTGGGTAATCAAGATGCCTAGCCCAAGGAGCAGCATCGGGCCTTCTCAAGCCCAAAGCACCCCGGGCTCCCCTGCAACACTGGGATGGCCGCGAAAATCTCCTGTGTCCGGTCCGTTCTGTGTCCGCCCCCTCATGTCCCCTAGCATCAATTGTCCAGGTTTTTTTTTCTTCGCTCACAACATTCAAACTTCTCCCCTGTCCCCTCCCCCAGGATTTGAAAATGCCAGTCAGGACTGCGCAAACCACTATTAGGGGGGAAAAGTAAGTATCTTCCATCAAACTAGTTATATCAGACCAATATTGACCTCTCTATGTTAGTCAGACGTCTGGCGAGTCAACTATAACATGCTGGGGAATCAGTCAAGCGCCCTGGGCCCCACAGTTCGCCCCGTCATTCACCCCATCGTGCTGCTGCATGGCCCCAAGGGGCAGCATCGGGCCTTCTCAAGCCCAAAGCGCCCTGGGTCCCACTCTTCACCCCGCTGTTCGCCCCTCTGTTCGCCCCGTCGTTGGCCCCGTCATGTGGCCACCTGGCCCCCAGTGGCAGCATCGAGGCTTCTCCAGCCTGGAGCGCCCCGGGTCTCACTGCTCGGTACTACACACGGCTGCCGGATGATCAGTATTTCGAGTGCTGCTTTATTTCTTTTTTCTCCAAGTTTTTACTCCTAGATGCCCTTCGTCTTTGTTCTTTCCTTTGCCGGGGTTCTGGTCTCCTTCCCTGCCCGGGCGCCTGGACCGTCTCCGGTTTGCAGCGGTTTCTCTCGCTCTTTGCTTTTTTCTCTGATTTCTTACCCATTTGGGCATCTGGTTTTCCAGTTCTCTTTTCTGGGGTTTTCTCGTATGCGATTTAGTGTCTCGCAGCTTAGTTTCTCTCTCTTAGTTTTTTCTATCTCACTAGAGCGCTACCTACTAGATTCCTTCTTGGCCGCCGCTTGTGCGTCTTGCTTTTATTAGTCTTGCATTCCTGGCTTGTCCGTTGCCTCCTCATTGTCTGTGTGTCGCCTGGGATGGGGAATCCCCCTTACTTCGTAGTATACTACATTTTTTTGCACGATCAGGCATAATGGGTGGACTTGTATTCTTAGACTTTTCTTCTCCCAAGATGGGCTGCCTGGGTTTGCAATCCCATTGCATCAATATGTAGGATTCTTCAAGTTAGCCACTGTCCTAGCACAGGTTGAACCATGTCCTCTGTAACGACCCTACCTTATAGAGCTATGGCAACCTAAGTCTACACCCATACGTAATACTAAGAGGTAGTATGGTTGACTAGGCGGGCATCCGGGCGCATGTGCAAGGGATATCTGATGGTCTGGATATGCTAAGGAACAGAAGGTACTTCAGGAATTGGTGCACCTAAGTAGTGGAAGTAAAAGTGACTAGGTCCGCTCCGGTGTAAGGTTAAGACGGAAGGCCGGGTAAGTTTACCTTGTCTAGGAGAGTCACGTTGCCCTACCATAGAGACCAGTTTCGTGTTACAATAGACATACTTACCCTCACTTTGGGATACTATTACCCTACCTTCCGTCGGAAATGTTCTCGGAGGAATTTCGGGAAATGTTAGAATTGTTTGTTACGCAATGACGATTGACAGGCACTTGGTTGCACTTTGATCGGAAGACTACGGGAGGAGCTATAGCGCTCCGAACAAGCTGTAACTTGGTAGGAATATTCCAAACCGGTACCTGCGGCCCCAGGGTTCGCCCCGTGCGTCATGGGCCAAAATGGGTAGAGTTGCCGTCTTACTAGTTAAATGGAGTTCAGGAAGACATGTCCATAACACCGTATACATCGCTGCCTTCCATCCGACCGGAGGCTGTTCGCAAGATATATAAGGGGGTCAAGGTGAGAAGGCCAGGTAGGTTCTGCAAAAAGAACGGAGTAAAATGGACCAAAACCGACGGAGTTAGCGTGAGCAATCCGGAAGGGTCCCCAGAGTTGTCCTGGGTAGTGCCGGAGACATCTGGGAAGGTTTTACGCCAATCAAGCGTACACATGCCCCTTTGCCGTAGGCTCTTTGTGCGTTGTTTGAAGACTCTAATAGCATGATACATATCACGCTAAGTGGTGTGCAGGGGGTAAGGGACCATGCGTAGCGCCCTCAGGTCCTGCCACTGACACACCTCGACATGGGAGAGCCGGAGACCCTCTAAGCTCGTATTCAAGAAAGATAGAGCTTAGCTGGGAGACAGCCTATGTCTACGGGAGCTTGCATAGGTCATAGCACATGGGAAGAGAGTCATTTAGTTAGCTTTCCTAGGGGTCTCCACAGTTAGCCACAGACGAGACACCGATGCGCAGAGGTTTTCACTCTGGCTGGTGTATTGGTAAATAGCTCGTAGGGACTGATGTGCATATAGGAGAATTCAGCTAGAGTGCGTTGACACCTTAGCCCTTTCAGGGACACGCTAATGGTGCCGGGGCAACCCTTACGGAGAAGGGCATATTCATGACGGTCGAGGTAACCTGATAGGGGAGTTTTTGGTATAAGTCTGACTACTTAAAGATTATAAGAGAAGTCTCCTACTCCGATAGAATCAACATCCTCTGGAAAGACTTTGATTGAGATAAACCTGAGCTTAACGATATTAAGTTTTACCCTTTACTTTTATTCTTCACACTTTTGCATGAGCTGTGTTCAAGAGATTCGAAGTTTGGTGCAGTCGCGTCCTTAGGAACCATCTACCTGAGGGAGCCCCCGTTACATCTTAACTTGGCAACCCCCGCATACCAAGTCTGTACCTGGTTAGGCGTCCTATGTGCATCTCGCACATTTTTCTATGATTGTTGACTACCAACCCTGTATGTCAGACATTCAGCTGTGTCGACTCCAGGTCATCCAGGGAAGACATTCAGTTCTGCTAATCCCATTTAGGCGCAGACTATATCTAGTGCGAGGTTATATCCGTAAATCCTACTCAATATCGCTAGGTTTTAGACGCCACTCTCCTCTGCCATGTCCTTCATTTCCTCTCTTATTGTAACGGGGGCTCCCTCAGGTAGATGGCTCCTAAGGATGTGACCGCACCAAACTTCAAGTCTCTCGAACACAGCGTCTTGCAAAAGTGTAAAGAATAAAAGTAACGGTAAAACTTGATATTGTTAAGCACAGGCTTATCTCGATTAAAGTCTCTGGAGAGAATGTTGATTGTGTCGGGGTAGGAGAGTTCTGGTATAATCTTTAAGTAGTCAAACTTATACCAAAAACTCCCCCATCAGGTTACCCCGACCATCATGAGTATACCCTTCTCTGTGAGGGTTGCCCCGGCACCATTACCGTGTCCCTGAAGGGCTAAGGTGTCAGCGCACTCTAGCAGAATTCTCCTATATGCACATCAGTTCCTGCGAGGTGTTTACCAATACACCTGCCGTAGTGAAAACCTCTGCGCATTGGTGTCTCCTCAGTGGCTAACTGTCGAGACCCTTAGGAAAGCTAACTAAATGACTCTCTTCCCATATGGTATGACCTATGCAAGCACTCATAGACATCAACTGTCCGCCGGCTAAGTTCTATCTTTCTTGATTGTAAACTTAGGTGTTCTACGACGCTCCCCCGGAGAGCTGTGTCGGCGGCGGGACCTATAGGCTCTACCCATGGTCCCTTACCCCCGGCACACCACTCACCGTGATAAGTGTCATGCTATTAGAGTCTTCAAACAACCCACAAAGAGCCTACGGCAAAGGGGCACGTGTAGGCTTGATTGGCGTAAAACCTTCCCAGATGTCTCCAGTACTACCCGGGACTACTCTGGGGACCCTTCTGGATAGCTCACGCTAACTCCATCAGTTTTAGTCCGTTTTACTCCTTTCCTTTTGGAGAAGGTACCTGACCTTCTCACCTTCGCCCCCTTATACACCCTGCGACCAGCCCCCGGTCGGACGGACGGCGGCGACGCATACAGTGTTATGGACATCTCTTCATAGATTCGATTTAACTAGCATAATGGCAACTCCACCCATTTTGGCCCATGATGCCCGGGGCGAACCCTGGGGCCGCAGGTACCTGTTAGGAATAATTCTACCAAGTTACACCTTGTTCGGAGCACTATAGCTCCTTCCGTAGTATTCCGATCAAAGTGCAATCAAGTACCCGTTGATCGTCATTACATAACAAACAATCCTAACATTTCCTGGAATTCCTCCGAGAACATTTCTGACGGAAGGTAGGGTAATAGTGTCCCGAAGGTAGGGTAAGTATGTCTATGGTGACACGAAGCCAGTCTCCATGGTAGGGTAACGTGACTTCCTTAGGCAGGGTAAACTCACCCAGCCTTCTGACCTATCCATAGGCCAGAGCGGACATTGTCACGTTATTACCACTACTTAGGTACACCTATTCCTTAAGTACCTTCTGTTCTTAGAGATTTCCAGATCATCAGATATCTCTCGGATGTGCACCTGCATATCCGCTTCGTCTACCATCTGACCTCTTGGTTCTATGTATGGGCGTTGACGTAGGTTACCACAGCTCTATATCATAGGGTCGTTACACTTATTTACCCTAGATTTCACGGCCTATGATAGTTGGAGACATTGGCGTTTGATCGTGGACATTACATTGAACATTGGGAATGCAGCTTTTTCATATTGCAACCCCGGAGATCAATACCAAGTTATACTTGATGAATCTGGATGTACCACTAGCTCTAGGTTATAGGACCTGGCACATCCTAACCAACATAAGAAACGGACACAATTTTCAGATTTTATTGCGGAGATACTATTTAAACTTCTCTGACAACTCCTTTGTCTCTCTCCTATCAGTGTAACTTTTCCATTATGCCAATGGTGCAACGATCCCGCCTCGACAATCAACCAAATCCCCGCGTTGGTAATATGTATGGATGTAAACACGACGTGGGATCTGGCCCTGTGAAACCTGGGGGAACGGTATCCAAATCTCAACAAAACAAGACGCACAGCTCCTCGAGCACGCGTACGAATGACCAGACGTCACGTCTGCCTTCTTCTCCCCCACAAACAACAAGCCAACTAACGAGACCACCGAAGCGCCCACATAAAAGCACAATGCAGGCAGCTGTGCGTTCCGACCCCGAAACTGACGCCGAAGACCAAGTGTATCTGGAAGCTGTACATCTATCTGAGGATAGCAGTGATGAGGACCTAATCTCCCCGGGCTCCTCAGAATCAGAATCAGAAATCGACCCTGATGCAGAAGATATTGATCTTGGTGATGGGGGAGTAACACCATGTGGTCACGGGTCACAGACAGCAGACAGAGAGGATACCAACTGAGGGAAAACAGTTCGGATTTCGACTACCCCCGGATCACAGCGATCCAGCCCTTCTCCGCCAATGCCCGCTATCCCTGCCCGCATCATTCACGGTAGAGCCTCCACTCCTAGTGTTCCGTCCTCAAGCTGGGCAAGGAATTCATCTCCACCGGGTCGCTCGTGTATGCTTTCCTCGGATATCTGAAGCTCTAGCCCGGCAGATTATCTAGATGTAGCCCGACGCGACGTTAACTGGCACGGAAGTAGCAGCCGCAAGAATGATGTTACAGGACCTGAAAGTTCTATAAGACGGCTGGCCAGCGATCTGATTCTCCAATACACTCTTTTTGATGACCCACTACCTAATGTAGTTGTTCTGACAGCCAAAGTGTACAGTGTTTAGGAGGATGCGTTGAATATGAGTGAGGGTTGCGGACGTATTGAACCATCCGAGCATAGTACAACAATAGTAAGTGATCCCAGCCAGACGTCTGGATACATGGCAAATTATAATAACCTTGATAGATACGCCAAGAGCACTCAGGCGTACGGTCACAATTCATTTATCATGTGAAGCATCACATAGTAAAGTTATACGAACTGCCACTACCACAAGGTGCAGCAGCCAACGCCTATAGAGTTGATTATCTTCTGGAAGGAGACCGGTTCATGTGCGACCCGAAAGGGTATGAGGTTTGTTACTACGATGACTGGTAATGGCTATTGGGTAATATGACTAACTATGTATGAATTTGGACAGCGTCTGATCCTGCGATTCCTTGCGTCCCAGATCCCCGAGGCCATATATGGCAAGTACTTTTTCAGAAAGAAAATGCAAGGCAGGATAGATCCTGAGTTCCTATCTAGGATCAACGGAACTATGATCTACCTGACTTGCGCTATACTATACCACACTCTCCGGGCGTGGCAAATGGGTAAGTACGAAGAGCCAAAGGACTTCAAGCCTGATATTATTATGGGTAAGGATCTCAGAACATCCTAGTGGGCCGTAGTGAAGGAGTCTGACTAACCCGTCACCTACTTAAGACCTCTTAGCACGCGAGAGGCAAACATGGCAGAGATTTCCCACGCAGATTCAGGGGCTGGTGGTCCAAAACATCCGCCAAATCATCACCGAAAAGCTCCTGCAACAATACCGGATTCAGAACGATCGAGTAGAAGGATATGATGATGATGTTGACACTGTAAGTGCGTAGCTCGAGCACAGGAAATCCAACCAGACTCCAAGCCAATCCTCGCAGGGTAGACAGACAATGACCCACTACCCTCTAGAGGCCTATTTGGGGTGCCAGGACAGGCAGGAGCAGTCGCCCTATCCCGATGTTGTTTCCGATTTTAGCCAGACAGCCCTTGGATGGTCTCTTAGCTTTCTTGAATTTGAACAAGATAGGCTGGACGCTACACCGGAATACACAGGATGTCAGATGTCGTGGAGCGTGGGCTGTCCATGAATTTCATCTCGCGTCTTACTTAGTCTGGATAATTCACAGGCGGGGTAGGTGACGGCTATAGAAGGACAGCAGGAAAGGTGTTTTGATCGAGGGAGAGGAGGCAGCAGGTGGGTGGAACCGGGATCGAGAGTGGGCTCAATGGGGCGCAAATGGGTACCGGCGGTGCCAGTGGGATGGCAAGCTTCAATAGCGCCTAGTGTACTCAATAGATTAAAATGGCAGGCCAATGTGACGCCGTACAATAGGAAATAGAGTATATGCAGCACATATTAAGACCAAATTGTAAACGGATGTGGTTACGGAAAGTCCCAGAACATATGGAGTACGTTCCAATTACGGAGAGAAAATCCCGACAAGGTCAATTGAAAGTGTGGAATTAGGATGGAAGAGGTAGGTAATATAGTACTCGAGGTACAGAGGAGTAGTTCTTTGAAGTCATGAGACACAGGAGTAGGGAGAGGAACTTAGGAGAAGGAGAGCGGACGAGACATGTGGTGGGAGGCAAGCGATATAGATTAAGTCATCCAAACAGAACTGGCTTTACGCGGACAGGATCAGAACGCGGGGGGGGGGTTGATGGGCATCACGGCGAGAGGCAGAAGCAGCGGAGATTCTCCGGATGCAAAGCAGGTGTGGCCGGATGGCTGGGACGCCGGGCAGGAGGCGCAGAGGTGTCTGGACGGTGGCCGAGAGTAGTAAGGGTATCAGGACGCCAGGCAGGAGTAGTAGGGGCCTCGGGACACTAGTGGGGAAAGGGCATGGATTGTCAGGACACCCGGGACCGAGCTAGCATGGGTCACAACATAGGGGGATTGTAGTGCCAAGTGTACTGTGAGCGTCAGGATGCAGAAGAGTGTGGATGCGAACGTCGGGATGCAACAACGGATTCAGCCAATGTGCGGATTAACGGTTTGGGTCCTGGGGGTCCTGTGCGTGAGACGCGCAGGACGCACAGGACGCAAGAGTAAATTTTTGTAGATGTAGTCAAGTTGGTTATCTTCATCATCTACTCTAAGATATGTACATAGAAGAGTCATTGATAAGTCATTTACTCGCGCTGATCACTCCACTGAGGAACAGAGTGGGAAAGTCAGTTTTCAGGGTCAGATGGAATTTGTACTGTGAAGACACTGAATTATTAGAATGGCAGGTACATACTCAGTAAGCGATTGGATGTAGCCTCCAACCACACAGACATAGATTATAAGTATCAACGTAGCTCCCTAGCTTCAAATCCATACTCCGCACCCTCTACTTTCCTGTCGCTCAAAAATATTACCGCATTCGGCCAGGCAAAACTCCAGGGTTTTGCGTGGTAACTATTTCCATACACCTAATTCCTCCCCTCGCTTAGGCTTCAGTCTCTAAGTGCACAGCCTCCTGACTACCCTGCGCAGCCCCCTTAATCATGGAGGGGTCTGGTCTGGGGCCCTCAAGGTCTGGCTCTCAAGCCTCCAATCCTGCTTCACCCGATGAGTCCACGCTACCAACCCCCGCTCTTCCTACCGATCTTTCTCTGGTTTGAGAATAGCTAGACCATGCTGTCTGCTGTATAGGGCGGGCAGCCCCTCCTATTCCCCCCCTAACTGATTCCGAGCTTCCAGAACAGTCGGCAGGGTGTAACGGGGGCTCCCTCAGGTAGATGGTTCCTAAGGATGCGACGACACCAAACTTCGAATCTCGCAAACACAGCTTTTGCAAAAGTGTAAAGAATAAAAGTAAACAGTAAAACTTAATATCATTAAGCTCAGTCTTATCTCAATTAAAGTCTGTTGAGAGGATGTTGATTGTGTCGGGGTAGGAGACTTCTCGTATAATCTTTAAGTAGTCAGACTTATACCAGAAACTCCCCCAGCAGGTTACCCCGACCAACATGAGTATTCCCTTCTCCGTAAGGGTTGCTCCAACACCAGTACCATTTCCCCGAAGGGGCTAAGGTGTCAGCACGCTCTAGCAGAACTCTCCTATATGTACATGTGTTGCTGTGAGGTGTTTACCAATACACCTGCCGGAGTGAAAACCTCTGCGCATCGGGGTCTCGTCAGTGGCTAACTGTGGACACGCCTAGGAAAGCTAACTAAATGACTCTCTTCCCATGTGCTATGACCTATCCAAGCTCCCGCAGACATCAGCTGTCTCCCAGCTAAGTTCTACGTTTCTTGAGTGCGAACTTAGAGGGTCTACGGTGCGCCAGCCGAGAGCAGGGGCAGCAGCGGGACCTATGGGCGCTACCCATGGTCCCTTACCCCCGACACACCACTCACCGTGATAAGTATCATGCTGTTAGAGTCTTCAAACAACCCACCAAGAGCCTACGGCAAAGGGGCACGTTTAGGCTTGATTGGCGGAAAACCTTCCCAGATGTCTTCGGTACTACCAGGGACTACTCTGGGGACCCTTCAGGATAGCTCACGCTAACTCTGTCAGTTTTGGTCCGTTTACTCCATTCCTTTTGGAGAAGGTACCTGACCTTCTCACCCTGGCACCCTTATATATCCTGCGAACAGCCTGCGGTCGGACAGACGGCAGCGACATATACAGTGTTATGGACATGTCTTCATAAACTCCATTTAACTAGTAAGATGGCAACTCCACCCATTTTTGCCCATGCCACCCGGGGCGAACCCCGGGGCCGCAGGTACCTGTTAGGAATAATTTTACCAAGTTACAGCTTGTTCGGAGCACTATAGCTCCTTCCGTAGTCTTCTGATCAAAGTGTAAACAAGTGCCCGTCGATCGTCCTTGCATAATAAACGATCCTAACATTGCCTGAAATTCCTCCGAGAACATTTCTGACGAAAGGCAGGGTAATAGTATCCCAAAGGTAGGGTAAGTATCTCTATGGTGACATGAAACTGGTCTCCATAGTAGCGTAACGTGACTTCCTTAGATGGGGTAAACTCACCCGGCCTTCTGACCTATCCTTAGGCCAGAGCGGACATTGTCACGTTACTACCACTACTTAGGTACACCAATTGCTTAGGTACCTTCTGTTCTGAGAGATATCCAGACCATCAGATATTTCTCAGATATGCGCCTGCATATGCACCTCGTCTACCATCTGACCTCTTGGTCTTATGTATGGGCATAGACATAGGTTACCATAGCTCTATAACGTAGGGTCATTACATCACTTCCCTCTTCTCTAAGGACCGTCCCGGTCCGCTAACGTCGTCTTTTCTTTTCCCGATTCGGTTTGCCCTCCACCCTATGGTCTCTTGGTTTATGGGGATACCGATGGTGGAAATCCTTCCTGGCTTCCTAGCCAGTGCCTTCCAGCATCTCATATGGCTCGCAAGAGTTCTCCTCTGCGCCACAGCCTTCCTATGAAACTAGGTACTATACGAAGCGATTTGGAAATTTCGTTTTCATATTTCAGTACCATCTACTGTCTACTACTGCCTCAATAACATAGGTGGGCTCATTGTCTACTATATCGGGGACTGTGACTTCCTAAGTCCCTTTACCACTTGGGTCCTCACAACCGGGTTCTAAGAGTCCAACATTAAATACCGGATGGATTGACCAATGATTAGGCAATTGGAGTTCATAACCTCGGTTACCAACCTTTCGCTTGACCACAAAGGGCGCAAACATTGGGTGGTGCAGCTTCTCTACAGGTCCCTTAGTACGGATGTTCTTTCAATTTAACATTACACGGTCAGCCTTCTTTGCTCTGCCACTCGTAACCTCTCTTGAGTTCGCTTAAGTGTATCTCGAACTTCTTGCCAGACACCTTCCCAATTTGTTACCAATAGTTCGCTACTGGGGTGAATACCTTGTTGCTCCGAGACTGTACCCGACCAGTTGGTCCTTGGGTTAACGCCATAATTGATCTCAAACGGAGATAACTTGGTTGACTCAGAGGTAGATGTATTGTATGCATATTCTGCTAAAGGTAGCAGCGATGCCCAATCATCTTGCTGGTAGGAACAATAATTTCTTAAGTATTGCTCCAAGGTCTGATTCACCCGCTCAGTCTGCCCATCAGTCTCAGGGTGGAAAGCGGTCAATAACGGTAGCTTTAGTTGCAACTGTTGCATTAGGCTAATCCAAAACTTGCACATGAAGCGGCTATCGCGATCGGAGATAATAGATTCTAGGAGCCCATGGAGCCGCCAAATTTCCTTTAGGAACATTAAGGCCAGATCCTTTATTGTAACTTCTGTGGCTAAAGGTATAAAATGTGCCATCTTCGAGAATCTATCCACGATTACCTAAATTTTGGCATTCGCCTCTGATTCCGGTAGTGCTACTATGAAGTCCATTGAGACGTCGGTCCACGGCCTCAATGGCACTCCAACGGGTTCCAACAAGCCAAACTTCTTATGCATAACGGATGTGTTCCATTGACAGATATCACATGTGCGAATGTAGTCTGTAATGCTCTCATCCATCTTAGGCCAAAAGAAATTTGCCCTAACTCTACCTACTGTCTTGTATGTCCCAAAGTGTCCAGCAATATGGGAGTCATGTTTGGCTTCCATGATCCTATCCTTCAGCTCTTGTGAGTCCAGAATATGCTAGCGAGTCTTATATAGGAGACGATCTCTCTCTATTGTAAGATTCTTGTACAGGAGGGTATCTCTTACGGTCGTCAGGTTGCGGTCGACACCTTTGTCTCCTGCTAATACAGCCTTTAAGTCCCTCACATAGACAGGATCCTGTTTCACAGCAGTACGCAACGCATCCAAAAATGTCGCTTGCAACTGATAGCCCTGACAGGCTGCCAATGAATGAGGATGTAGGAGGTCTCGCTCTTGTCCCACAACCCATTGTCTGGGGCGAAAAAATGGCCTAGGTGTTTCCGACAGAGAATTACTCCCCCCTTCAGGGCGGTGGTCTCCACGCCTTGACAGTGCATCCGCCTTTATATTTAGTCTACCTTCACGGTAAACCACCTTGAACTTGAACGGCTGCGGGAATTCCGCCCAGCGATATTGTCGGCAGTTGAGGGTCTTTGTACTATTAAAGTACTCCAAATTCTTGTGATCGGTGTAAACCAAGATCTCACCCTCTACCAACCTAAACAGATGTTCCCATTCCTTAAAAGCTGCTACTATGGTAGTCATTTCCATGTCATGTACATCATAATTTATCTCAGCTGGGTGGAACTTCCTACTACATCAGCAAAAATTCATTCTGCGTCAGATTCGCGCGTCTCACATCCCGAGGCAGCGCGCTCGTCCCCTGCGTCCCGTGGGTCCACTACTCCGGCGCAACGCCCCCCTGCGTCATCTGCGTCCCCCTTTTTACCCTGTCGATTCCCTCCATCTCCAAGCAGGCGCCGTCCGCCCATACGTCCAGACCGCGTCCTGTTTCTGATCCAATCTTGTCGTCGTCCTGACGCTGCGACCTGAGGTCAACTGCGAGATCAAGGTTTCACTGCATCCTGATGCTCTGTTCTCGCTACTTTCCTGATTGCTAGTTTCCAGCCGCCGTTACCGCAATCCGTTAACTACCAATTTGATTCCCGGGCCCGGCATTCTTCATCTCTGACGGCCACCTCTCGGTTCTCGTTTCCTCCATGTTTACCCCCGGTCAGCACGTCCGAGTCTACGGCGTCACCTTTCTGATGCCGAAATGAAAGTTTTGACCCCCGAGCTCCCATCGCGATGTCCACATCTTCTCCTGTCTCCAAGCTGATGTCAGCTCCGACCAAGGCCCACATCGTACATCATCACACCCTGTTCTTGGTTTACTAGTACACGTTCTCTGGTTCTGAACACAATCTCATTCAACTTGAATCTTGTATCATTAATTTTTACTCTACTGTTACGCAATTATTTCTACCAACAGTTTGAGATACTACGCAATGGTAGGGATTTCGACGCTCCCTGCTGGCCCTGTGGTGTATCCTGCCTTACGACGCAGGATACACCACAGGGCCTCCATTCGTTCCCTCGGATGCGATCTCAATAGATCTCATTGAACGTCCTCAAATCGATTCTACTATTCACCAGCCATCGCCGGTCACCGGCTGGGACCAGGTACGCCTGGCCCAGAATGGTCCCAATGTCCACTATTGGAAACTGTTGTGCCTCTGTCCTCTGCTCTACCATGACGAGACCATGGGCATCGGATGGCCGCCCGGAATTAACCACACTTGTCATTTCTACCATTGCGAGTCTGTAGACCCTATCCTGGTGCCTGTAGTCCCGGATCTTGAACAGGGCCCTGAGTCTAGCGGGAAGACGTCCTCTGAGGGCACCATACATGTGCTCCCCTCCTGCCTGCACCCAAACCAAATCATTGCGACTCTGTTGCTTGCGGAAGAGCCGAGAACCCGTACCCCACGCCCAGTGGACATCATAAACTTCGGTTTCCTGGAACGCGGGAATGGGGATTTCAAGTTGCGTCATCAGTTCAGTCTGAAGGAGTCGCAGTATTGCAGGATCTTCGGGAAGCGAGCACTCCATTGGCAGGCTGCGACGGCTATACCGGATCAATTCGTCACAAAAGCTGTCGGTCGAAATTCCGACCGCCTTGCCCAAATCCACGATGTTTGAAACGTCACGTCGTCGTCCCTTTAGCATGCTGCGGCATGTGACAGACCCAGATGCGGTATCTTCTGCCTTCAACATGTCAACGGCCTCCAGAGGTAGATCTGGGCCTCGACGTCGAAGCGTGTCCAGGTTCAAGAGTCTCATGGGTATCCCGTGCTGTCGACTGTAGCTCTGTAGAATCTGGCGCGCGGCGTTGTTTTTGTTCAAACGCCGCCAGCCGTCTTTGATTTGTTCCTTATGTGCGAGCTTGCCAAACTCCGTTGAATACATTTAAATGTTGCCGAACTGATATATGTGATCCGCAAAATGGCCGAGCAGATGCATCTTAATAAAGTTAAAATGAGATTCCGCATGGATCAGTTCTAGGCGTAAGTCGTCGTCCTCCCCACGATGTTCCTCCAGCATCCGACGCTGCTTGGATTTGGTGAGAGATTGATCCACACGCCCCCGTAGACGTCGCTGCTCTCTTCGTTGGTAGTTGAGCTTTTCTCGTGTCCTTTTAGATATCAAAACTCCAAGAAGATATCCTTTGTCGAATGAAAACGTGCAAGATATTGTTCCATATAATCTATGGTCTCTGGGGTATGGCTATGGTATTGAGCCATCAAACTGAAATCGAGCAATGACCGGACGCAGATGAGCGCACGTTTGAAAGGCGTTGCTTGCGTACTGTCAGGCTGTCTGAGAGCCGCAGCGAGGACCCCCCAGAGACAACGTCCTAGGTTCCTCATTTCCTTTCCTTGCCACTGCGTAACCTTACTGTAGGCCTTTTGGGGGACGAAGAATCCCGGATAGGGTGGTAATGCGCTCCAGGCATCGTCAAAGGCCTGCTGTCGCCCGTGCTTCTTGAGAAATCCCTGAACCCAGTCCATCATGTGCTTGAATAGACCAAGATAAATGGTATGTAGCTAATCTGGCTGGTGCAGATTGGACGCCGAAGCACGTGGAAGTCCATGAAAAACGTTTCGCCCTACCTTGACGCCAAGGGCATGAGAGGTGCCGTGGACTGCCTCTGAGTCGGAGTGCGTGACGCTATCCAGACTATCTTGTTCCAGAAGATCATATTTCACATAATCCCGGATGGGATATGGTTGCTTTTCGGTTGAACCTAACTTATCCGCAGGGACCTCGCATTTAGGACAGGCGTTCGATTTTACACCGTGTAGCGCAATGTTTTCCATATGGTCTGCAATCCATGCGGCCAGGATAGGGAAGCACCTCCGAACTTGGCCGTCTGCACACTCAATCGGGACGCCGTGGAGCGCTGCGTCGTGTGAGGGCTCGAGAATGAGTTCGAATACTCCTTGGAGTGTGTCGGCATTGATTTGTCTCTGGAGTTCGTTCGCGGAAGAAGACTTTGGCAACTTGGGCGGGACTGGCAGCAGCCCAAGAAGGAGAACTGCTATTGATCCAGGCTTGTTACGCCTAGTCAACGGAAGATTTCTGACAGTAATATATACGGGCCAAGGCTTCTTGTCTCCAGCGACGTTGGTAAGATGCGTCTGATCGGACATCCCAATAATCGGAACAAGAGTCACACCAGGCGGGAGCGTTTCCTGCACCAGTTAACTGGCGTTCGCATGACTGATGAGAAGTGCGTAATTTACCTGGACGTCCCACCACCAATCTGCGGTAGGCATTTCCACGTACACCCGCTGTCCGTTGTGGTCATACTCCCGTCGCGGCGCGAAGACCAAATCATCTCTGTATGCAGCCTGCCGCAGAAGATATCTGACACAGTCTAGTATGTTCCGGTAGTAAAACGGCAAAGTTCTCTTGCCGTCGTCAACTTGGCCTTCGAACCATCGTAGATATTGTCCGTGCGGATCCAACAATCGCAGGTGGTTCTCAAGCGTATGCATAGAGCTATAGCCAGCTGAGGCTGAATCCCTGAGACCACTTGAAAAGTATTCATTAATTCGTGACTTTAACACCTTGCTCTGAATAAACCAAGACGCGAGCTTGAATCCGTGTGCACTCGTGAATGGTGCCCATGGATCCTTGATCAGAATACTGTGCTCCTCCTCAAATCCTATCACGTCTCCAATAGATCGCCCAGCGAGTGGATAATATGCCGTTTCGATGGCATCAGGGGATCGGTAGTCGGTATTGAGTGCTTCCGCGTCAGGGACATGCGCAGGATTCTGGGCGTATCCGCTTGGACCCACGTCGGATTCATAATCGGAATTGATCAGATCATTGTGTCCAAGAAGGCCGCCATCATTGTCCTGTTCAGATTCTATGCGCAGCGGAAGCTGGTGTACTAGGCCGGCCGTGAGAACAGCGCCCAGGCTGGCGTGTGCTATTCGTAGGTGCCTCTCGTAAGGACCTGAGGAGGCATATTTACGACGGCAGAATGAACATTTGATAGGCATAGCTCGAGGTAACGTACTGAATTGAGGGAAGCCAACTTGAATGTATATGTTGTATGGCCCAAAGGGAATGTTCACGCGTAACAGTGTGTTGGAACCCAGGGTAAGGGGTTTGGGCGCTTGAAGATGTAGCTAATATTGAAGTGGGTTAGTACAGTCGCACGTGACGTGGCATTAGGAGTATTCTCTGAGTACTACTTTCAAAGCAGCAGAAAATGTCTCAAGTTCTGTTCGATAGTGATCCAAGATGTGGTTTGAATGCGCACAATGGGCGTCCACAGTTCGAGAGTCTAAGGTGTGAAGTCTAAATTACTAAATGATCTCGGAAATGATTTCAAGAGCGGTTCAAGATTCCTATAAGGACTCCGACTCTGATATATAAAGTGAATTGATCGGGGCCAAAGGGAGATCATACCAAGCGAAATATCTACAACTAACACCGCATTCCACATACACAGCGCTCACAATATCGACCTTCTCACGGCAGCGAATCTGACGACATGGCGCCAAAGAACAGCAATCTCCGGTACGTCCACAATCCAAATTCTACAAATATACAAAAAGGTCTGTCAGGACAGGAGCGCCAGCCGAGCGGGGTCTACATACTTCCAGCCATTTCTCTTACTGGGCAGCTTAATTCTCAGCGTCCAGGCGGCCGGCGTATAAATCAATATAAGACTTCTCTTAACTTCGGAACCGCTCGAGATGACCCTTTCTATAAGGTATGTCGCAACGCCGTCAAAGATCAACTGTCAGCAAGGTACTATACAGATATCAACACTTTGCCCAACCGGGATTTCCGCGAGATTTGGGAGGGGATGAGGAGATTGCGCCCAGCATGCGATTTACTCGTAGCAGCAGATGCGGCGAATAACACATAAAGGATTCAGGAGATAGACGACGCCATCATTCAACTCATTAAGGATGCAGGAAAAAAACTCCCACATAGCATTCTGACTAAACGTGATGCGAACCAGGAGCCAGCTGCGCCGCAAATTGACCCATGGCGTGTTATTGTTGACGAGACCTTGCGGCGACCTAGAGCTCCGCCTCACTGGGATCCAGCTGCGGAAGCAGGGCCGAGTCCGTCTCAAGACACTGCTCGGCAAAGGGCCCCGGATGGCGAAGATGGCCAGATCGCACGTCGAGGTCCTGTACTGGGAGATGCCTACGAAGAGGGCGTCCCAGAAGAGAGTACCCCGGTTCACTGGTATCCGGGATTATTGGCGCCCAAGGCAGGACCCCCCAAGGCAGGGCGCCAGAATGCACCTCGACGCCCAACCCGTAAACAGGGTCCCGGTAGTCAAGCTGGACTGGCCCAAGATCAAGCACAGGCTCCCATAGAATGGGCTGATGTCCAAGATCACGGCGATCACTATGACCGCCCTACAAGAATGAAACGGGCACCGCACGGTCTCCCAGAGCGACCAACAGACGACGGCCAGGGCGATCCTCGAGCACGGCCCCGAGAAGATGTCCTCACAGGACATCAGGCTCATCGTGGTAACTCCCATCAACCTCATGATTCTCCAGCTGAAGTGGTCGCTCAGACGCGTCCACCAAATGCCCCAGAACAATTGAGTCCATTGTCAGCAGGTTAGTTAGTTCTCCAAAGTTGCTAGATTCGAGCACTTACTTACAAACATCGACTTTATAGATTGGAACGGGCCACTTGGGCGCCCACGTGCAGTACGTATTGTTTGGGTCCATCCATCAAGACGTGCACAGGGCCTACACGGTGAGAATAAGAAGGTAGCGAGTGGACCGCCAAACTATTGTTCCCTCTTTTGGGGTCCGCCCGATGTCCATGGAGTTAAATTCGGTGAATTAGAAACCGGCGATATGCACGGATTATGTGCTATGATTAGGAGATGGGTTCCATTGCGCTGTATCCGCTATATCCTTGGCGCCACAAGTGAAGGGCGCAGAATGCTCTGGGAGTTCCCTGGTGAACCTCTATCATTAGTAGAATTTGTCTTCATTGCCAGAAATGAAACTCTCCGGACATGGCTGCTATCGAACACGGTATATGAGGACTCGCTGGATCTCCTAGTCTACTGTTACCGCCATCGTGGAGATGTGCCACCAGAGACGCCTGCATTGAGGGGGCAACCATATCTGTTGGAAGATGTGGTGAGTCGGATAGCTCGAGCTCAGGCCGCACAGGTAGGTCAGACGCAATTCCAGACATCTGAGCAGGAATCTGCGGCGAATTCCGGATCTGCTACTGCCGGTGATGGCAGGCCGACTAATGAGCTGCTCGAACAACTAGAACAACATCAACCCGAGGAGAGTGCGATGCTGTCCTTATCCAGCCCAGCCGTACACGATATTCAACCTGTGGAACACTTGGGAGACATGGAATCAAGGAATCAGTTTCTAAAGCCCCTGGCGGTAGGACCAGAGGAGTCTCTTGCAAATCCCGGACTTCTGAAACTTAAATTGCTGAGTCTCCTGAGTGGTCAACAATTGTGCCGTCCAACGCTCCCTCCACAGGAGAACGAGAAGGTCTCGAAGCGCCATGCTTTGAGTCCCCTGGAAAGTGCTAGTCACTACTCGTGACAGAAGCGACGGCTCCTGGGCTACCGCGACGGGGAGGCATCAGATGGAGACGCGAAAGATTGGACTGCCAGCCGATGGGCATTTGACGTCCTGTGTACCTAGATATAAAATGTTAGCGTTTAGATTTATCATCCCTGGCTTTTCCTTACCAAGATAGGTATGCGCACATTGTGTTGTTTTATATAGGTTTCTGTGCATGTCTTCCTTCGCCGTGGAGTGTAGGAGGGCGTGTTGGATCCAGCCAACCGGTGGCCGGGGTGATGTAACGCTGGCACACGTGCGGTACGTCGGTAGGGTTAAGGGTTATTGGGCTGTCTCTGCAGCCGTTAAAGAGCACCCTACCCGACAGGCAACCGTAGCGATGGGAGCTATAGCAATTGGGTCTGGCTATCTACTACGATAACTCTAGACCTAGGTGATGTAGATTCCTCACGTCACGGTAAAGGATCGTCATTTATCTCAATAGCTATTCGATAGGCATAAACTACTGAATTGGCGGAATTCCCCTGTTACGCCAAGTGATCCGCTGGCGCCTCTTTCCCGCATGCTTACGCCTTACTTTATACTGGGACGCCGTGACTTACGGTCCCTGGCGCCATGATAAGCGGAAAAACCAGGGGCCATCAACGCGGCGTCTCGTTTAGGGAACAACCCCAACGTATAAGCTGGCTCCCTTCCGCCCCTTGTCTGATCTACCTCTCCCCTCTTTCTCCCACTCGCTTCCTCCCGTCCTTCTTCTCCCCCCCACTCTCCAACAAACTCCAGTCGTTCAGTTTGCTACGTCCCGGCGCACATCATCCCCCGTCAAGTCCTTTTTTCTTTCAAACGCTCACTAAATCCACGACATCCCCAAACGGCCGCCATGCCCCTACCTAAGACAAAACCGACGTCGTCTGCAAAGGGAAAGTCAGTATAGATATTCCCCCCCCCGGTGGAGCCACCAAAGCTAATATTCTATCAGGCGTCTGGCCCTCCAATCACACTCCAGGGACCCGGCCGGTGGCAAGCGCCGAAAGATCCTTACGCGTACGGCAGCTCTAGCGGTGGAATCTGAAAGAACGTAAGTAAACCCCCCTATCAAACAGTCTTGATGATGGCACAAACAAGGACGGACCGAGCTAATAATGATCCGTCTATACGTAGTCGTCATCCGACCTCTAGTGAGCGGCCCGCATTCATACCAGCTGTCGAGGACTCCAAGTAAGTCAACCCCAAGGGAGCGAATTGCAGGATCGGAACTAACCTACATCCGTATTCTAGAGGTCGCTTCGGCGACATTGCTTTTGCGAAAAGTTGGTGCGGTTTCCCCGACCCCCGCCGCCCCAGCAAAGCGTACCTCTCATGGCGCGACCAGGTAAAGGCCTACATCACCGCGCTTGCATGGGACCTCAACAAGCTTACCGATATGCAATTGGAGTTGGTCCTGGCGTTCGCCCGCTCCCCCCCTCCTGTTTCGATTTGGGTCGAGTTGCTGAAAAAGCAATATCGCGCCGATGACATTGTCGAGCTCGATCGTCAGCTGAAGCTCTTGGTCAAGGACACAGCCAAGAAGCTTCAGACGACGATCGAGCGTCGCAACGCGGAGCAGGAGGGGGGGGATGGCGCGGCAGAGGAAACAATGAGTAAGTAATCTTCGCCATGCATGTTGAGTTTCAATAGTACTTACGGATTTCACTAGTGGCTACAATCGATTGTACCTCCCCTTATTGCCCTCGGGCGATAAGGATCCACATCATGTGCCAGACGGGTGCTTCCCCGGCGGAGCATCCATTCTGGGATCACCCCTGGTACTCCCCCGAGTAGGACGGGGGTGTGGCCTGGGGTATCCTCTCATCCCCGAGCATGAGAGATCTGCTGGGGATGGTTTTGGTGCAACGAGTGGAGGAGGCCATCGGTTACCCCTGGTATCTTCTCGGTGCGACTGCTCACGGTTCCAGCGCCTTGCGCTGGGACCCCACAAAACCTCTCCCTCACTCGGATGTTATCGTCTTGTATGGAGATGATGACATCCGGACGTGGCTCCTAGCAAACCAGCGGGAGGCTAAAGATCCGTTGGATATGCTGGTGCTGGAGTGACGTGAGGAGGGGGTAGAGAGGCAGACGCCCGACCCTGGACGCGGCCGGTATCCCTTCTTTGACCGGACTCTTTGGGATCGCCAGGTCCAGGAGCGAGATCCGGGGGAGGCCATGCAAGATGAGGAAAGCGAGTTTGAGGGGGAGGAGGAAGAGGAGGGTCCGGCGATCCCCGGCCTTGAGATAGTTTCTCTTGACGATGTAAGTTTCAAAATCTATACTGCGTACAGCTAACTTGAGCAAAAACTCCAGAGCTAACTACCCGCATAGGACTATGCACCGTGCTCCCGAGAATCTCAAACGATGTCGGAGAGTGAATCTTTCCCTGAATCCGACGCACCCCGGCGCCGACCCGCTGTCGCTCGTGGACGTTCCCACTCCGTCCCGCATTCTGTGTCTCGTTGCTCCGGATCCCCGGCCCCCACGGCACAAGCAACCAGAACAACCAGCCAGCCATCTGTTTCTACCCGGGCGCCAATGCCGCCACGAAGTGCGATTCCGACTGCCGTGTCTAGTGGGCACCAAGAATGGCATCGCCAGGAACAGGACGGGCCTTCCCATCAGCGCCCCCAAAGTCCCTACGGTCGCCGCCTCCAAAGTCCCCCCCGTCAGCGCAC
>LN891135.1:47881-68774 GCA_900010015.1 Tuber aestivum | reverse complement strand
CAGTCGCTACTCTTCCCCCGGATCCTCTGCCCCCCCTGGCGCCTGATACACTCCCGCTCTCTCCCTCCTCTCCCTCTGCCCCCCCCTGCGCCACTACTCTTGCCGCTCCGGTGAGCCCCCCCCCATGCCCCAAATATCGCCTCGGCTCCCGGCTCCCGAACTGTGACAAAGCCTAAAGGACGGAAGAAAGGAGGAAAGGCAAAGAAGTCAAAAGGAAAGAGTAAGGCAAATACCAATACGGCTAGCCGCGAAGACGTGACTCCGACCCTCCAGGCGTCCCGGCGCGGAGCACGTCGGCTTGCCACCGACTAATACGCATCTCGTCACTTACATTTTTTTTCTTTTGTTTTTTAGACTAGCTCTTTCCTTCGTCTCCGAAGTTTCTTTTTCCCGCCTTAATGCATCTTGGTGTTTCCTTTGCCTCTGGGCTTTCATTTTTTCCTGTTTTTATCGCTCAATGTTTTCTCTGTCTCTGACGTCCTTTTTAACCCATCAAGAGGTTTTCTTCGTCCCCGGCTAATTTTTTGACGCATCACGATGTTTTTTTCGTCTCAAAGGGGTTTTTATTTTCTGTTTTCATCTCTCGATGTATTCTTCATCTCCAGGGCCTTTTTCTTGAACCCATTACAGGGTTTTCTTCGTCCCCGGTCAATTCTTTTGACGCAGCCCGGAGTTTTCTTCTTCTTACGGCTCCCCCTTTTTTCGTTATCTACCAGTGTCTTCCCCGTTCCTGCCGTCTCCCTTGCATTTCTTTCGTTCGGGGAGTTTTTTCCACTCTGAGCACTACTACCGCTGTTGCTTGGGCCTTTTGTATTGTTAGACTTGTCTACCCCGGTCCGGCGTCTCGTATTTTTATTCCCCCTTGCGTTAGCATCGTGAACCACATTCTTAGCCACTGTACTTGAGTACGCTAGCATAAAGTTTGTCTACATTTGCTCTATCTCGTGTTCTCTGTCAGTATCAGGCCCGGGGCTGACAGGCCATCCCCAGTGCTCGGACACAAGGAATGCCTGGCGCAAAGACGCTTCTCTATTGTTTAGCTGCCGCGATTCCACATTCGGACATGAACGTAGATTCATCTAATCCCATTAGGCATAGTTAGTGCTATAGGGAAATTGCATCGCTAAACTATACCATAACTGGCTACGCAAGGCTTCGCTTACTCCGTGATTGGCGCATTCATTTCCTCAGTTCTTTATCCAACTACGGTACTCACGTCCTATGAAGCTCAACGACTCTGAGTTTCGATCATGAACGAATGACCCAACAATCACAAAACGACATTTTGTAGTCAAGTTTTGAACTGAATACCGAGTGATAGTCTATGATTGCACCAGCTACCCTTTGCCAGTGGTCCAAGCGTATAAAAACTAGCGTGACCTGCTACATATACAAAGCCTACACAAACACCACGCCTTTTCCAACCTCACGACGGGATCCTCCCGCATCTCTAACCATCCCCAATACCCAATCTATCTCTCAACATGCCTAAGGAACCAGCCCATGCACAGAGTTCGCAAACCCACAGAACAGGCGGTCCTGTTCGACGTACCCAGGACGTTGGACTGACCCCTACGGCATCTGGAAAATCGCGGCCAAGAGAGGGCACAAACAACTCTCATAGCTCCCCGAGTACTCTAACTAATGACCAGACGTCACGTCGGCGTCCGCCCCCCCCGCCAATTACACCCCAACTGACAAGACCACCTAAACGAGTGCGTAGGAGTACCAGACCGACTGCGCCATATATAGAACCCGAAATAGAACGCGACGGGCAAGCCAATTTTGAAACAGTACCTCTGTCCGACGATAGCAGTGAAGAGTGCCAAATCTCACAGGGATCGGCGGAAGCTGAATCCGCGACCGACCTCGATCCAGAAGACTGTGATATCGCAGACCTGCCTCTCTCCGGCGGCCATCGTCTATCACAAGTCGGGAAAAGTCGCCATGGGGATGGTCCTCGAACTGTTCGTATATCGGCGACCCCGCGATCACCGGAGACAGAAAATGCTCCGAGGATTCCAGCTGTGCCGCCGCGGATAGTTCGTGGGGCTGAATACAGTCCACCAGTCTTTCCGTCATCGAGTTTAGCTCAGATATTGTCTCCAGCAGGCCAGGGGAGTGTACATTCTTCTGTTATCAGAGGTTCTAGTCCGACTGGTCATCTAGACACAAGACCGCACGACAATGGCTGGTCCGTAGCCAGCACACGTCGGAATACACTCGTGGGACCTGAGCTTGCCCTGGTAGTTCTGGCAAAGTCTCTGATTCTCAATTACACTCTGTTTGTTAACCCAATCCCGAATCCAGCTGCTTTGACGGCCATGATACACCGCGTCTGGGATGAGGCGGTGAGTAAGACGCCAGGTGTGGGGCGTATGGAACCATCTGAGGCGATCGTGGGCCTATTAAGTAAAGTCAGCTAGATATGGGGAGAAGCAGGAAATTGTATTGATCCAGTAAGATATGCCAGAAGCAGTCGGGGGTAAGGGCACAATTCGTCTACCATGTGAAGCATCACATTGTAGCGTTATATGAACTACTAGAAGATACCCAGGGTACGGTGCGTAGGGTTGATTATCTCCTGGAAAAGGACAGGTTTATGTGCGACCCCAAAGGGTACGAGGTTGGACTCCCGCAGATGACGTTCCCATACAATTACATGTGACTACCACTGACCACGGCCATCGCAAGACAGCGCGTGAAACTGCGATTCCTTGCGCCACAGATCCCTGAGGCGATATATGGTAAGTACTTCGTAGGGAAGAAAATGCGGGGTATAGTAGACCTGGATTTCCTAGACATGGTCAATGGTACCATGGTCTGCTTGACGTGTGCTATACTCTGTCATACACTTAGGGCATGGCAAACTGGTACATATACCGAGCCAACTGACTTCAAGCGTGAGTTAGTAGGAGGTGAGTATATGTGAATCATCGGGCGTACATGTGCGACGAATCTGGCTAACCCTCCACCAAACACTTGAGACCTCATTGTTAGGCAGACGGAGACATGGCGGAAATGTCCCCAGGGAATTCAGAAGAGTATTCTTGAGAGTATTCGTCAAACGATTATCAATAAGATCATGCAAAAACGCGGTGTCCACCAAGACCGACGAGAAGGCTATGACGACGACTGGGACGCAGTCAGTGCCGAATTAGAGAGCCGGAAGTCGAACCTGGAATCGCGACCACCCCCCCCCTGGCGCAGCGACACTGTGTCTGATTCACCCATGCTCATCCCAGTGAGGCCGCGGGGCAGACGAAATGAGTCGCAGGACACCGATGTCACCGCAAGTTTCGGTCAGACGTCCGCTGCCCTGGCGCTGGCGTTGCTTGATTCTGATGCAATCGGTGAATCCCTCCAGGACATCACATGTCGACCGACGGAGATTGTTAGCAACCCTTCTCCAGCCTCACAGCTATCGCTTAGTCTTGAGTAGTCACCTGGGGAACACGGAGTAGCGGCCGAAAGGGATCCCACCGGACTGGGCGGCCCATTGTAGTTGCTTATCAAGGAGGAGAGGCAGGGGCAGAATTCGTGAGGTCGATACTAGGTTATGGGTGAAGGAGGATTGGAGCAATCACAATCGGAAGAGGTACTGCATGGAGACACAGTAGGAGCCAGTGTGCATGAGGGGACGGGGACGTAGTCCGGATTTCACCGCGACGGCATAATATTGTACATAAAGCGTCAGGGTCAACTAGAGGGAATCCCACCAGATTAGGCAAATAAGTCTGTTAGGTATGGATGAGGAGGAAACATCCACGATGTATTGTGACATGAAATATCGGGTAGCGAGAACCAGGAGCCACGAAGGTCCGGATCATGATTGATTGGTAGCTGGAGAATCTGGCCAAGAAACCAGCGCCAGGGGACGCAAACGGTACGTAAGTTCAAAGATCTGGGCACAAGGGACGTCAGCGCAAAAGTCTCCTGAGCGTACTAGTAGAGATCAAGACCACCAGTTTGGACGGGAGATAATCCAGATCTTTGAGCGCTGGGTCGTCACGTCGAGAGTTAAGAGGAGTCGTTTAAAATATCAGGATTAATGCTGCCAGTGACAGGTAGGGTTCGGGCGTCAAAGGCAAGGGGGTGGGCAAAGTCAGATGGGATGGAGCAGAATCAGACGATAGCAGGAAGTAGCAAAGGGTCACAGGGATAGTCAGGACGCAAGGAGAAGAAAGCGGAGAATCTCCTGAGGCAAGGAGAGGGAAGGGTAGAATCTCCGGACGGGAGGAGAAGAGAGCGTGGAATCTCCGGACGCAGGGGACGTCGGCATCCACGTCCGGTGGGGTCAGGACCGGTTGCGCAAGAGGACGGCAAATCTGGACGCAACATCCGCGGGACGTTGCGTCCAGATTAACGGTTTGCGTTTGGGCGTCCTGTGCGTCAGATGCACAGGACGCATGGGACGCAAAGTCAAATTTTTGCTGATGTATGAAAGGGCACCGGGTGCCACTTCTCATCTTCACAGAACTGAGATAATACGGCACCCAACGCAAAGTCACTTGCATCCATCTCCAGTTTAGTCTGGTAGGTAGGATCAAAGTGTGCCAGGATTGGTTTCGAGGTAAATGCTTTCTTTAATTCATTCAATGCCTTATCACAAGCAGGGGTCTAATCCAATTTGACATCCTTCTTAGTGAGGTCAGTCAAAGGTTTCACTATCTTGCTAAACCCTTCTATGAACCTTCCATATAAAATTGGCGAAGCCTATAAAGCTTTGGAATCCGACGATGCTAGTCGGTGGTTTTCATTCCCAGATAGAATCCACCTTCTGGGTGGTCATGGATATTCCCTTTTCGGATATCCGATAATCTAAGAACTCAATCTGACCCTTATGGATGAACAACTTCTTTATGTTTACACATAGTCGATGCTTCCTCAACCTCTCCATGACTTGCCTTACCAGAGAGACATGTTCTTCAAGTGTTTCAGAGTAAATCAGGATATTGTCCATATAAGGGAGGACTCCTTCACCCTGCATATCTCGAAATATGTCATTTATCATGCTCTGGAAGGTGGCGGAAGCGTTACATAGCCCGAAGGGCATCACTTTAAATTGATATAGTCCTAATTCACTGTAAGAGGCTGTGAGTTCCTCATGCCAGTAAGTATCTCCTGTGGCTTTGTCGGCCATCTGGATTCTCTAATACCCATTCTTCAGGTCCATCAAGCTATACACCGTAGCTTTAGACATCCTGCCTCGCAACTCATTCATCAGCGGGAGAGGATATCTATTCTTCACCATGATTTTGTTTAGTCCTCGGTAATCTATTACCAATCTTAGAGTACTATATGGTTTTGGTACAAAAAGTATAGGAGCCGAGGACGAGGAAGTAGACCTTTCTATCTTCCCTGTTGGTAACATCTCGTTTATGAACTCCTTAAGAGCTTGTCGCTCTTTTACCGATATCGGATAGACAGGCCCGAAGGGAGAGGTACTTCCGGGAATCAAATCAATTCTATGATCACACTTCGTATGTTCCAGTAGTACTTCTATCCTCTCTTGACTGAAGATGTCTCCAAAGTCCTTATACTCCGGTAAGAGTTGGACTGTCACATCTTCACCACGCTCATCCGAGGACTGTACTGTCCCTATAAAATATACATTTTCGGGATCCTCAACCAACCGTTCTTCATCAGTCATGTATACTAACCGCCTCTGCTCTTTCAGGTAGTTTGCCTTACAGAAATCTGAGCGCCAGGTCAGTGATCCTACTTTCCAATCTATGTCGGGATTATGGTCTTTTAGCCACGCCATTGGGAGATAACCATCGACTCTAGTGTTGGCGATATTAGCTACATTGAAGCGCATACCATTCACGTGATCACCTATCTTCAAGTCCAATGATTTGGTATAATGAAGACCTGATCCTGGTACGTGGTTACCGCTTGCATCCTTTATTGGAGTATGAATCCTTCTGCATACACAGGGAGCTTAGGTATTTTTAACCCATTGACTACTTAGCACTGGGCCAGTAGCTCTACTATCTAGTAATAACAGTGCTTCGGCACTTACATGCCTACACCCTATGCGCCAATCTAGTATCACTCGTAAGTCAATAGACTTGCTATGTTTGGGTGGGCTTGAGTGCCGCCCTTTCTTGGTTTGTCTCACAGTACTCATTCTTGCTAGTCTCTTGCCTTTCGACCCCAGAGCGGCCACAACGGGTCCGTAAACTTCTCAAGAATAGTTTTTGTAAATAAAAGGAATTGGAGTGCTGTTTACTATCACGCCAGCATGATTTCAGGTACTAAACCCTCCTCAGGTAAACTTGAAAGATAACTTTTTATTCAAGACTAATAACCCAACCAATTCAACCGTACAAGACAAACGACCCATATAAGACAAGAAATGCATTTGCTCTCCGGAGACGTCCAGTCAACCAGTGCCAAACAGGGCATCTTTGTGCCCTATCCAAATATCGCGTGGTTCCCATTTTCCAGAGCGACTCCTTGGACCAGAATGCTTATTCAAAGAAAAACTTGAAAGTAATTCCCCCAGAATGTCCAATATGAAAAACATAAGAAATAACAAAACCCAAGAACCAAAAGAAAAAACCCAAACAGCTTGTACGACTATAACATCTACCTGACCCAGTAGTCCCTCAATACTCCTGTATTGAGGACTTTGTTAGAACTGAGGAGCTAGTCAACACGGATTGGTTCTTACCTTAATCTGCTTCACTTAAGTAGCCATCCTTCCTTCGAGATCTTCTTAGATCTAGATAGGTCAGCCTATGTTATCGTCTTCTTTGAATTAGGTTCTTACCTTGACGGAGGTCCGTATCAACCTCTATAATAGTAGGAGAAGGTTTGTGAGCTTCTAAAAGCTTGGGACCAGAGGGCGGCGGACGAGATACTTCAATGTGCCTTAATCGTTTATTGCTACGTGTAGAGGATTCCGCCTTGGGTTGTGACTGTTTCACTCCCGCGGTATTCCTCACAGGATGAATGCCCAGGGAGGTCACTGAACACTGTCTCCAGACGTGTCCTTCTCTCCCACACTTGGTACATTGCTTATTGTTGTGTCGTTTATCAGTCAGGGTCTGTGGGATGTCTCTATCAGCAATTGCATACTCAGAGGTCCCTGCCTGTTTTCCAGCGCCAAGATTAGCGGTCTTCCGCAGCTTGTTGTTCTTCCAACCCAAACCTTTCTCCTTCTTTTTAAACCTTCCTGAAGGTTTAGAAGTTTCCTTCTCTCTTTTCTCTCATGGCTTCGCAGGTTTATCATCGTTGAGATGGCTGAAATGCTTATCATCTTCAAAATTATGACCAACTTGTCGAAGCAAATCCAAGTAATCATTGAGACTTTCGGGGTAAGGCGTCATCAAGGCCCATCATTTCCGAAGCTCAGAGGTTATCCCCGCCCTAACCTTATCCTTAACCTGCTGGTGGTCTGTGTAGTTCAGCTTGTACATCAGATTGATAACCTTATTCAGGTAGGGACTGCCCAAGTGGGGGGACATCACCAAGTTGTTCCACGTGAGAAGAGGCTTATCCCGGTTCCTGTTGTCACCTCCGTGACTCTGCTTTAACCATTCACGGAAACCCTTCCATGTTCGGAGCGGACCATTCTTGTTGAATGGGATACCGGCTTGCTTAGCAGCTTCATGGTTGATGTGTGCATGTATGTCCATGTAGCAGTTTCGGGCTTAGTCTTCGAGAAGAGGTAGGACCAAGTTGATCTTATCCATGTCTGTCAGACGGCAATCCGAAAAGTACTCAAACTTAACCTTGACCAAGGTCAGAAAACTAGCCGGATCGGCAACCACTCCCTTGAACGTGGGAATGCCGCTTAGCTTCTCTGGCTTCCTGCGTCTCGAATGTGACGAGGACCAAGATTGGTTTTGCAACCGTTCTCGTAGTGCGTCTGCTTGACGGTCATATTGGTCTTTCTTCTCATCATTCCAGCTGTTACGGCGTGGTCCCAAAAAGGGTATGATATTGGGAAGGGAATCGGCGTCATCATCAGAGCTATCATCAGCGTTGGAATTACCCGGGTCCCATCCGCCAGCCCCAAAGGACTCTCCTCTGGGAGGTACATTACCACCCCCACTGGCTCCGGCGTTACCACCGAAGTTTTCCCTTGGTCTCTCATAACCATCAAATTACTCGTCTCAACCACCACGATTTCTGTCATCTGGAGGACCACCTCCTGACGGTACTTGTGGCGGCACTGAGCCTGCCGGCTGGTTACTCCCCGATGGTATCGGGTTTGGCGCAGCCTGGGACACCTTTAACCATTCGGCACATACCGGATACGTCACTGGGTGTAGGGGAGGTCCCTGATGTCCCTTTGTTCCACAATACCCACAGGTGGGTTCCTCCTTTCCCTTTCCCTTATCTACTCGGACTCTGCCTGTTGGATATGGGGGTTGACAATGTTCATCATAGAACACTCCGAATCCTGAGCACGTCAGGTGACAGAAAGGCCCTTGCCGGGTCGTATTTCTCGATAGTCCAAAACCAGTAAATCCAACATTACCCGAAGGGTTAACCGGTGCCATTGGCACTTGTATTGGTGGCCAGTTGGTCTGACTAGGAGTAGCCGTCGCGACCGGCACAGGTGTGCCTTGTCAGGCTGTGGGAGGACGAGGAGGAGCACGGGTTGGTTGGAATCGTTCCATGGTATTTTCAATCCGTTGCGCAAGCCATGAACCTGGGTTCATTGCAGGCCATGTGGTCGGGATGGGAGTTGCCACTGGTGTAGGGACAGTGCCGCGCGGAGTAGGGTGAGGGAGGGGGACGGTAGGCTTAGGTAATGGCAGAGGTGTGGTCATTACCATGATGGAGGGAGAGGGTGACCGCATAGGTCTATTGACAGTTTGATGGGGTGCCCGCAGAGATGCTCGACATCGTGTTCCTACAATGGGACTTGCTGAGTGACTTCGTGCCACTGATATGGAGAGCGATCGCGAGGTGGCTAAGAGGAAGGAGGAAGGTATTTCATTTTCTTCTGACGTTTTCAGACTTTGTAAGATCTGTAACCCCAATGGACTTAGTTCTGGTCGCCATCGGTCATCTCTAGCATATAGTGTCAGTTACTGAGAAATGTTATCAGGCTTGTCTGTCACTGATGGTAATGCAGGGGCCGCCTCTATCATCAAGAGATCATTGCCTTGGTCAATCTGGTATTCCTCCTTCCAAGCCTTTTCCAACGCGTCTATCCTAATCTTCATAGCAAATTGATTGTTCAATAATGCTATAAATGCCTCCTGCTCTCTATTCATCCATTCCACCGAGCTCTCGACAATTTGTTTCTTAAATTGTTTTCTAGGTCTTCTTATTCCAGTACGATAACTTCTTTTTTGCACTAGTAACCTCATGGGTTACTTCTCGTAGGATGTAAGGTTTGACGTAATACCGGGAAAGTTTAGTGATGTAGATCGTGGGAGGTCCCGGAATCTCCTTTCCTTCTTGATCCTTGTGAGTGAAGCCATCAGAGACTCCATTCGCGAAGGGGACGTCATTTGTAAACGATGGTGCGGCTAGGGGAGCATGGTGAAGGATTAATGCGGCACGACAATGTTCAGGGACGTCTATAGGGGCTGCATCAAGCAGCAACTTTGCGCGTGCTCCACCAATTCCTCAGGTGTCTGCTATAAGCGAAGGCCTAAATAAGGCAGCTTCCAATGGATTATCATCAATCTCAAAACTGCTCTCAGAACTCGACACTTCCTTCTCAATCGTGACTGCTGAGGCAGGCATGATGGATTGACGTCGGTTCAAATCAAATAAGTCAGGAGGAGAGTTAAGCGAGAAGCTCGCTTAACAATATACTGTAACCGGGGCTCCCTCAGGTAGATGGTTCCTAAGGATGCGACCACACCAAACTTCGAATCTCTCAATCACAGCTCTTGCAAAAGTGTAAAGAATAAAAGTGAACAGTAAAACTTAATATCGTTAAGCTTAGGCTTATCTCAATTAAAGTCTCTCGAGAGGATGTTGATTGTGTTAGGGTAGGAGAGTTCTCGTATAAGCTTTAAGTAGTGAGACTTATACCAAAAACTCCCCCATCAGATTACCCCGACCAACATGAGTACGCCCTTCTCCGTAAGGCTTGCTCCAACATCATTACTGTGTCGCCGAAGGGGCTAAGGTATCAGTGCACTCTAGCAGAATTCTCCTATATGCAGATGAGTTCCTGCAAGGTGTTTACCAATACACCTGCCAGAGTGAAAACCTCTGCGCATTGGTGTCTCATCACTGGCTAACTGTCGACGCACCTAGGAAAGCTAACTAAATGACTCTCTTCCCATGTGCTAT
Organism: Tuber aestivum; assembly: GCA_900010015.1. Classification (NCBI taxonomy): domain Eukaryota; kingdom Fungi; phylum Ascomycota; class Pezizomycetes; order Pezizales; family Tuberaceae; genus Tuber; species Tuber aestivum. The sequence continues at coordinate 58,499 of LN891135.1, read as the reverse complement.
GACCTATGCAAGGTGCCATAGACATCAGCTGTATCCCTGCTAAGTTCTAGCTTTCTTGAGTGCGAACTTAGAGGGTCTATGGCGCTCCCGTGGACAGCTGCGGCGGCGGTAGGACCCATGGGCGCTGCCCATGGTCCCTTACCCCTGACACACCACTTACTGTGATAAGTATCATGCTATAAGAGTCTTCAAACAACCTACCAAGAGCCTACAGCAAAGGAGCACGTGCAGGCTTGATTGGGGTAAAGCCTTCCCAGATGTCTTCGGTACTACCCAGGACTGCTCTGGGGACCCTTCCGGATAGCTCACGCTAACTCTGTCAGTTTTGGTCTGTTTTTCTCCGTTCCATTTGGCGAAGGTACCTGACCTTCTCACCTTGGCTCCCTTATATATCCTGCGAATAGCCTCTGGTCAAACTGACGGTAGCGACGTATATAGTGTTATGGACATGTCTTCATAAACTCTATTTAATTAGTAAGATGGCAACGCTACCCATTTTGGCCTATGACGCCCGGGGCGAACCCCTGGGCCGCAGGTATCTGTTAGGAATAATTCTACCAAGTTACAGCTTGTTCGGAGCACTATAGCTCCTTCCACAGTCTTCTGATCAAAGTGCAAACAAGTGCCTGTCGATCGCCCTTGCGTAACAAACAATCCTCACACTTCCCAGAATTCCTCCGAGAACATTTCCGACGGAAGGCAGGGTAATAGTGTCCCAAAGGTAAGGTAAGTATGTCTATGGTGACATGAAACCCGTCTCCATGGCAGGGTAACATGACTTCCTTAGATACAGTAAACTCACCTGGCCTTCTGACCTAGCCTTAGGCCAGAGCAGACATTGTCATGTTACTACCATGACTTAGGTACACCAATTCCGGCAGTACCTTCTGCTCTTAGAGATATCCAGACCATCAGATATTTCTCGGATATGCGCCTCCATACCCGCCTTGTCTACCATCTGACCTCTTGGTCTTATGTATGGGTATAGACATAGGTTACCATAGCTCTATAACATAGCGTCATTACACAGGGGAAGCCATCCTCCTACCACTACTATGTACTGCCCTCTCTGGGTATCGGCAGCATTATCCAAAGACAAGAGGCCCTTGAGCAGTCCTCCACGGCTGCCTCCAAGGACCCTCCCTCCCTCCCTGCGCTAGAAACCTCTGTCCGGGACCTCTCCCTCAGAGTCACCACGTCAGCTGCCAGCCCTCCGGTTGCCCCTCTGGGCCCTCCTCCTCCCCTTCCAAAACAGACCAGACGTCCGCCACCCTCCCCTCCACCATCAGCTCCCCCTGGAGCAAAGTACCACCCCCCCCCGGGCTATGTCCTAGATATCCCGGTTGAGGACATCGACTCCCCCATGCACGTAGACGGTATGTGGTATGGTAATCCACAAACCTTCGCCGCGCGACATCCCCGCTCCTTTGCTGCTTTTCTGTTTGCCCAGGGGGACTTGCTGGAAGAATCCACCTTTTGTCTAAGCCCTACCCCCTCCTTCCTTACACTAGTTTCCCCCTCCTCCTCCTATGCCAGTGCCTCAGCTCCTCCCAAAGGCCCCGCCCAACAGGCCAGTGGCAAGGGGAAGAAGATGACCACCACAGCCCAAGTCGCGGCGTCAGGTGGTGCGCCCTCCTGAGTGCAGGAGTATGCCCCCCTTCCAGCTGCCAAACCCCGCTTCTTCGCACCCCAAACTACTCCAGCCCCCCACCCTGATGCAACATGCCTGGCAGCTACTGCCCCTGACATTGTAGCCTCTGCTCTTCCAGTGGCAAACTGTCCCTTCCCAGTCTTCTTCTCAGCCATTGTTAACCCATGTGGTGTGATTACCCTCCTCTCTACCAATCCTCTCACGCTAGCTACCAACTACTCCCCCTACTACGAGTGACTCGGAAACACTATCAATCAGTTCTTCGCAGTTGGGGACAACCCCTACCGCCCTATCCGTCCCATGCCCAATGAGGTGCAGCTGGTTGTTCATGCCCTGCAAGTTGCCTTTCTCCCTTAGGACCAGACCAACCTCTTCCTGTACTCGCCGAATCCGTCAAGAACCCCAAGGATGTTGACATCTTTGGTCAACGTTACCTCTAGTCTGACCCCCTCCTATGCAAGGCCACCACCTTACCCGTCATTATCATCGTCCCCTCCAATGTGGCCCATATCCGGTCCACAATCCTACTCTACTCCAAGCTCCGCAATGTTCAAAACGCGGTCTCCAAGAACAAATTCATCCAATGAAGACACAGCTGGAAGTTCGGTCACCCAACCCCAGCATGCACTGCCACCATTCCTGTCTGCCCAATCTGTGCTTCAAACTACATAAGAGTCAACCACCACTGTCCCAACCCAACATGCCCTAAGCTGGGCTTCCTAAAACACGTCATTACCTGCTACCCAGCCTCCCCCCCCCCAAGTGTGGAAACTGCTCCGGTGGTCACCCTGCCACCAACAGGTCTTGCTCGTCTCACCCTTCCCAACCACTGCAACAGGCTTCAGGGTCTGAGGCAGAAGACACGGGGGGGACAATACTATAGACCAAGACGATGCCCCACCAGTCAATGCCCTGACACCCACTCCCCCTCTCCCAGATGCCGACCTATTTGCCACCTGCTGACCCGTCGTTACTCCACTGCCCCGAGCTCCCGTGCCCTCCGCCCAGGCTGCAAGCTTCTTCTCCTCCCTCAGGAAATCCAGCAGCCTGTCCCCGTTCCACCTACTTCTTTTCATAAGTGATAGTCCAACCCATGGGTCCTAACTTTGTGGACCAATTGCCACCATCCCCTTCTTTCCTGCCTTTTCTTTCCATTGTTCAACATAACTGCTTAGGGAGCTGGAATGTTTTTATTTTCCTGTTTAACAGCCTTGTTGCACTGCCCTCTCCTCCTCAGGTAGTAGCCCTCCAAGACCCCCTGGTCTGATGGGGAAAACTACTATCCTTCTCCAGCTTTAAATACTTTTCCCCTCCTGTCACCTCAGGCCATTAGCCTAAGGTAGCCTTCTTTGTCTATCAGGAGCTCCTCAGAGCCTACCCTCTTCTTCCCTCTTTCTTTAATCGGCCTGACCTCATGCCTCTAGATATCCACGCGCCTAGGGTCTTATTTTCATCTGCTCTCCATTTGTTTTGGATTTACAATTTGGATTCCATTAATTTTGTGTCTTCTCACCGTCAGACAGTGTCACCGGTGTATGCCTTCCCTCTTCATGACTTTTCCACCCTTATCCTTGGAGATTCCAACCTGCATCACCCGCTGTCTGACCCATTGAGTCAGTTTTCAGACCAGGATCTCCTGGTATCTTCCCCCTACTTTGAAGCGGCCTCCGAGGCCCACTACAGCCTGCTCAATACTCCTGGCATCCATACCAGATTCCCCTTTGTCTTGGCAACTAGGCCTGGTGTTCTTGACCTGGCCTTTACTAACAAGCTTCTTGCTCCTTTTCACCACTCCTGGTCGGCTGATCTCCCATCCACTGGCTCCGACCGCGTCCCTATCCTCATCAAACTTTCTTCCCGTCTAATTCACAAGGCCCCTCCAAGCTGAGACTAGGATAAAGTAGACTGGCCTCCGATACTTTAGGAACTGCAAGGGGTTAATATCCCCCCACCACCTCAGCTCCCCACAGCTTGCACACTCAGCTCCTGGTTTGATCGCCGCCTTGGCGCACTCTCAGCCCTTCTCCTGGCCCCGGCCCCACTAAAATGTCCCTCACTCAGGTCGAAGGCCTGGTGGTCCCCCCTCCTGTCCTTGATACGCCATGCTTCCAATGCGGCTACCAGAAGGTCCCACTCCTCGCCCTCACCCACCCTTAATACCGACCCCCGCAAGGCCTACTCCCTCTACTTTAAGGCCATTAAGAAAGCAAAGGCAGAGTACTGGAAGAGTTTCCTGGCCAAGATTGACTCTCGCTCCATTTGGACACCCAAAAGGCTGGCTACTGGAAGGACTCCCGACCCTTTCCCCTCTTTTCCCAGTCTCTCATCTCCCGAACAGATCAATCCAGCTCCTCTGAGCCACTTCTTCCCCCATAAGACTTCTGTTCCCACCCCATCTATTCTCCGCCCTTTTCGCAACTCATCCCCTCTTCTGCCCGAGGAGGTCCAGAGGGCCCTGTCCAGGTCGTCAAACTCGTCGGCCCCAGGTCCCAACCAGATCCTCTATTGGGTTTGGAAGAAGGTCCATGTGGCCAATCCCTCCCTCCTCATCAACCTCCTCTGGCCCCTGCTGACCTTCGGCTTCCATCCACCCTCCTTCAAAAAGCCCAATGGACTTGTTCTCTCTAAGCCAAGCAAACCAGACTATTTCTCTCCTGCTTCTTTCTGTATTATTGTCCTCCTCCAGACCATTTCCAAAATTTTAGAAAGGGTTGTTGCCTTCCGCCTATCCTTAATTCCCCACTCTCATGGCCTAATCAACCCAAACCAGTGCACCTCACTCCCAGGCCGTAGCACCTATGATGCCTGTGCCGTCCTCACTCATGAGATCCGCTGCCTTCAGAGGCCCGGGCTTGAAGCCTCGTCGCTCTTCCTTGACATCAAGGGGGGGTTCGACAATCTCAATTCGTTTCTACTTCCTGCTTTTCTGAAGTCTAGGGGAGTGCCTCCATACATCTGCACCTGGGTTCAGTCTTTCCTTTCTAACAGGCATTACCATCTTCTCTTTCAAGGGTCTGCTAATGTGTTTTCTCCAGTTCAGGTGGGCGTGCCACACGGGTCTCCGATTTCTCCTCATTTGTTTCTCATTTATATGTCTCCTCTTTATTTGGATATTCCCAAGGAGATTAGGTTTTCCTATGTTGATGATTTTGCTGTCACGGTGGCTTCCTCCTCCTACAGGCGCAAAGTGCAGCACTTGCAGCATCGCTTTCTGGCCTTAAAGCGAAGGGCAGGTGCTATAGGCATGTCCGTCTCTGTGCCCAAGACCGAGCTCTCCCATTGGAGAACCTCAAGGGGTCATGCTGCTCGCTGCCTTACCCCAATTACCTTAGACGGTACTCTCTTCCACCCTGCTGGGCTGGTTCGCTGGCTTGGCTATTGGTTTACTCCTAGCCTAGAAACATCTCCCCAGTTTGCAAAACAGCTGGCACTAGCCCAGGGGGCTTTTGCTATTGTGAGACAACTCTCTCCCTCTGGCAAGGGCTTGGCTCCCTATCTCAATAGGTGGCTCGCTGTGGGCCTGATCCTTCCGATTCTCTCCTATGGGGCTGACCTTCCAGTACCCAACACTTCTGTATACTACAAAATAGAGGTCTTCCAGAACTGTGTCATCCACTGGGTGACCAACTGCTTGTACTCTACTCCTACCTTGATCCTCCCTTGCGAGGCCAGCATCCCCCTACTAGTAGTCCTCCTCCCCCACAAACATTGCATGGCGGCCCTGAGGATGGCCTGCTCGCCACCCAAAGTGAACCCGGCTTCGGCCAGGCTCCCCCTGTCCTTCCCCTCAGTATGGGCGAAAAGGGCCCCAGACTCCAACCTGGCCCTATCCCTCCGGCGAAAGGGTAATGCCTACCCACTCCTTGGGAAGACCCCGAGGCCCTCTCCCGCTGTACAATCCCACCTCCCTATCGACGGCATAGCTTACTCCCTAACTCAGGTTGCCACCAGAGGCGCCCTTCCAGGCCTCAACTGGTACTTGGTCCCTGGAGCAGTCAACACTCTCGCCTCCTTACAAAAGTACTCTTTCCTGAAAGCTACCATCCAGTCCCTCCTTCTCCAGGACTGGGTACCGTAGGGCCCCCCCCCCTATACTACTCCTATCCTCCGCCCGAAGCCCCACACCCCCTCATGGGGCTGGACCGCTTCCTGGCAGGAAGAATATACCAGATGAGAGCTGGAAAGAGCTGTCTAGCAGCACACACTCTCTGGAACGAGCCAGACAAGCCTACTACCTACCCTGCCTACGGCCTTGAGCCAGAGACTATGCAGCACGCTATCCTCTCCTGTCCCTCTAAGGCCCCCTCAAGGCTGCTCCATATCCCCGAAGTGGTCGATTTGGGCTGACAAGGACCTCTTATGAGGCCTGGCGCGATACATCTCCGATACCAGAACCAATTTTCCCCGTGCAATGGGCAGGGCGCAGGTGTTGCCCTGTGTCAATTTTGTTTCAGATTGAAGTGGTGGTTTTTCTGACGGCTTTCCTAATTTTTACTTGATTTTCCATGCTTTATGTCTCCTTTGAGTGGGAGGGGACTTGTTTTTTTGTTTGTGATTAGTCGCCCTGGCAGGTGCAGTGGGTTGCATTACTCAAAGGGGGAAATTTGTGGTGGAAAAGTATTTCGTTAGTGTTTGTTGTTTTTGACATTAAGGTTTTGTTTTTGCCATCGCTAGCGTTCCATGCAGGTTCTTGTACCTTAACAAAGAATATATGAGTTGAACAAAAAAAGAAAAAACATTCCTAGCTTTAAATCCATCCTCTGGCTCGACTACACCTCTAGTCATTGAAAAATATTTCCCAATAGGAAACGACTCAACACTGAGGAACTATCACTACTTTCTTTAGTCATGCATGCCACCGCCGTGGGGTGCAGGCTTATTCTTCCCATCTTTCTGTGCATCCGGGCCTCTTCTCTACTTCTTTCCTCATCTGGCATCTTACCTCTGCTCTATGGGGGTCCTCTCATTGCTCTGGGGGCCTCATCATGTGGTCTCTCTCCTCTCTACCCCACTTTTGCTAGACATCGCTTAGGATTACCATGGTTGTCTTTGGTGGCTGGGGGGATAGTTGGACAGTCTGTTGGGCTGTTGGTCTTCTGGGCTGTCAGGAATAGATGGGTGGTGAGCTCCCTTCCCCTATAGTGACACTATCTTTCCCAGATCAAGGGACTACATGAGAGACCCGGTAAAACACCTACCTACTCCTGTGACTACGGTTGCAGCCTCCTACGGTATCGTTTGGCTGGATCTTTGATTGTCTTGTCCACTTCCTCCCCTCTGCTCTGGGATCAGCTAGTACACTACTGCCTGGGTCCTTGGGCCCTATCGTCACTGAGGTGGTAGTGCTTCATCCTGCCCCTCCTACCTTCTCTCCATACCAGCATCACCTGGCACTTCCATCACTTGTGCCACTGTTGCATCAGCCTTTGAACCCCTTCCCAGCTCTAAGGTCACCACTGGCATCATCCAGTCTTTTCCACAACCTGGCTCCTCACAGCTGGGGTCTACTCTCTCCCTCCTGGGCAGTATCAGCTGCCCCCTTCGCTCATAGATTGCGGGCATCTCTTGCATGTCTTCCATCCCTCTCGCTTGTGGCCCAGCCCTGGCCAATCAGCTGGCTACCCTGCCTTGGTATTGCACCGCCTCCTGGGTTGAGTTGACTGGGCCCGTCATGGTATTTCGCCAGGGTCCAACTGTGGGCCTGATGTGTGGACTATATATCCGTTAATGCCTATAGTGGTTCTTTGGGCTTTCCTATTCTATTCTTTCCTTTGATGTGATAACGCGGAAGGGTTTTCTTCACTCTTCTGCCTTCCCTGTAGAAGACGATCATTCCAGTGCAGGGCGGAATATGCAGTTCAGCCCATACCAGAGGGTCTTGAGGGGATTGTTTTGGTCCCTGGGACATGGAGGAATGTGTCTGGAATAAAGGTTTTGTTTTTGCCATAGCTAGTACTCCATATACATTCTTGTACCTTCACAATGAATATATGAGATAAACAAAAAAAAAACAGTTCCTAGCTTTAAATCATCCTCTGTCTCTGCTATACCTCCAGTCATTGAAAAATATTTCTTCATTAGGAACGGCTCAACACCGAAGAACTATCACCACTTTTCTTAGCCCATGCACTCTCCCACCAAGGGGTGCAGGCTGATGCTTTCCATCCTTCAACTTATTGGAGCCTCTGGTCTACTCCCTGCCTCATCAAGCATCTCGCCTCTGCTGGATAGGGGTCCTCTCCTTGTTCTAGGGGCCTCATCATGAGGCCTGTCTCCTCTCTACCCTGCTTTTACTGGATTTCACTTACCATCAGCACAGTTGGCTTTGGTGGTTAGGTGATGGTCAGATGGTCAGTTAGGCTGGTAGTTCTCTGGGCTATTGGGAGTTGTCTTGCCTGCTTTTGTAACCCCAGTTCCAGCCTCTTACTATATTGTTTGACTGGAGCATTGTTGCCTGGCCCTCTTTCTCTCCTCTCCTCCGGGATCGGCTGGCACCCTACTGTATGGTCCCTGAGGCCCTATCGTCACTGAGGTGGTAGTACTTCAGCCTGTGCCTCCCACCTCATCTCTGTGCCAGTATTACTTGGTACTTCTCTCACTTCTGTCACCGACGCTGCAGCCCTACAACTTCTTCCTGGCTCTGATGTTACTACAGACATCGTCCAACCTTCTCTACAACCAGACTCCTCACGGCTGGGATCTACCCCCTCCCTCGTTGGCCATATCAGCTGCCCCCCTCTCTCACAGGTTGCTGGCATCTCTCACCTGTCTTTCTCCCTCGAGGCTTGCAGCCCACCCTTGGCTGAATGAGCAGTTGGCCTGCCTTGATATTGTACTACCTCCAGGGTTCAGCTGGCTGGCCCCATCATGGCACTTTCCCAGGGTTCTACCTGGGGCCTGATATGCACACTATATGTCCGCTGATGCCGGTAGAGGTACTTGGCTAGTTCAAAAGTATCTGGAAATCTTGGCATCAGGATATTGGGAATACTAGGAAAGGAAATGTCCAAGTGATAAGCAGAGAGAGAAGAACAAGACTAAAGACAAAATAAGGTATAGGATTAAAAAGAAGATAGAAACAAGTAATTCAGGCTTGAAACTTGTTTCCCCCATCAGTGGAAATACTGTACACTATACCATAATCTCCTTAAGTGAGTAAACCATTTTGCCCATTACTTGCATTCTTGGTGCCAAGGCAACAGAACCAATTTCCGAATACTTTTGAATCAGACAAGTACTTGGAGGTTTCCTATCCTACTTTTTTGCTTTGTTGGAATGACGCAAAAGGGTTTTTTGCTCTCTTCTGCCTTTCCTGTGGAGGATGTTTGTTCCTGTAGGGGGCAGGATGTATGGTTAGGCCCATACCAGAGGGTCTTTGGGGGCTTGTTTTGGTCCCTGGAGTGTGGAGGAAGGTGTTTGAAATTAAGGTATTGTTTTCACCATGGCTAGCACTCCATGCATGTTCTTGTACCTTAACAACAAATATATGAGATAAACAAAAAACAAACCAAAAACAAAAAATTCCTAGCTTTAAATTCCATCCTCCATCTCTGCGACACCTCCTGTGATTGAAAACTCAACCCTATAGTTACTATTATGGCTTTCATTTTCTAGCACCACCACCTCCGCCCCCCACCTCCCGCCCTCTGGCCTTCGCTACAGGAGGTGGTCTTGCTTTCCCTCTCCCTTGAGGTCTTGATTTGTTTCTTGATTCTCTCAGTTCTATCTCAGGTTGGGGTTTCTTATCGTCCTGATATTTCTCCTCTTCCTACCCCTCGCTGCTTGGGCATTGGCACAGTCGGCAACCTCTTTGCCACCAGCAGCAGACGGCCGGGACTACCGTTTGCAGTAGGAAAGAAAAGCCTTGTGGCTTCGGTCGATCTCTCCATTCTCTTACTCTCCTAAGAGGCTGCCTAGTCAGATATAAACACAGTACTTATAGCTGTTGATAACTATCCTAGATCTACCCCTCCTCTTCTCTTCGGGGCCTTATTGGCTGGCAGGTCGTAGGATCCCTTTCACTACAGTAACCCTATCTTTCCCAGAACAAGGGACTACATGAGAGACATGGTAAAACACCTGCCTTGCTTAGGGCTCTTCTCTATGATCAGATCGGCTGGCACCCTACTGCCACCTCCACTCAAGCTAGCACCTTACTGCCTCAACTGTCCATGGTCCCGGATGACACATAGTTGCTGACACAGCTGTCACACACCTCCTCTCCTCACTTCTCAGTGGCTGCCTTAAGGGTGGTTTCCCTTATATCCTTCATGTCTAGGGCTTTGGCTCCCTCTTCCTGGCCCTCGGTACATGGCCGCGGGTTGTAACAGGGGCTTCCTCATGTAGATGGTTCCTAAGGATGTGACTGCACCAAACTTCAATTCTCTCAAATACAGCTCGTGCAAATTATAAAGAATAAAGTAAAAAATAGTAACACTTAATATTGTTAAGCTCTGGCTTATCTCAATTAAAGTCTCTTAAGAAGATGTTGATTGTATCAGGGTAGGAGAGTTCTCGTATAATCTTTAAGTAGTTAGACTTATACCAAAAACTCCTCCATCAGATTACCCCAACCAACACCAGTATGCCCTTCTCTGTAACGGTCGTCAGCACTATTACCTTCTCCCCAAAGGGCCTAAGATGTCAACACACTCTCGCAGAAACCTCGTACATCAGCGAAAATAAATCCTGCGTCAGACGCGTGGGCGCTGCATCCGGACGCAAGGTCTTTTTCTCCTGCGTCCCCTGCGTCCTGTGCGTCTGGTACTCGGGCGCCAAGTCTGGTTGCACCCTGTGCATCCTAGGATGTATGCTAGGATTTATCACATCCAGATTGCATCCTAACTAAGTGACACAGTCTAGTTACCATCCTGAGATTCCGAGTGATAAACACAGCTGCCAGCCGCTCCCCTTTAACCACCCCCCTACCACCACCCCCCTACTGGCTCTGCACCTACCGCCTCCCCC
>LN891135.1:12857-46002 GCA_900010015.1 Tuber aestivum | reverse complement strand
TGGTACTCGCACTTGGGGGCTTGAGCTTTTCTTTCGGTCTACTTTATTATAGAACCAGTAGCAATGCAAATCATCTTTCTTTTGACACTTTTCACAATATACATGATATGTGACTTAGGTCACAAGGTCTAGTCCTGGTATTGTATCCTGAAAATGTAGAAGTGCTCGCTTGCATCCTGAGAATGGCTACTGAACCTAGTTGCATCCAGAGAATTTAAGGTGTGCTTGGTTGCGTTCAGAGAATTTCCAGAGTGCTCGGTTGCATCCCAACTTTGGCACCAAGGATCGTTGCGTCCTGAGTCGCGGTTTGCGTCCTGTGCGTCCTGTGCGTCTGACGCACAGGACGCACAGGACGCGAGCTTTTATTTTTGCTGATGTATATGCACATCAGTTTCTGCAATGTATTTACCAATACACCTGCCAAAGTGAAAACCTCTGCACATTGGTGCCTCGCCAGTGGCTAACTGTCGAGACACCTAGGAACGCTAACTAAATGACTCTCTTCCCATGTGCTATGACCTATGCAAGCACTTGTAGATATCAGCTGTCTTCCGGTTAAGTTCCATCTATCTTGACTGCGAAGTTAGAAGATCTATGATTCTCCTGTGGAGAGCTGTGGCAGCAGCAGGACCCGTGGGCACTACCCATGGTCCCTTACTCCTGGCCCACCACTGGCCATGATAAGTATCATGCTATTAGAGTCCTCAAACAACCCGCCAAAAGCCTACAGCAAAGCAGCACATGTAGGCTTGATTGGCGTAAAACCTTCCAGATGTCTCTGGCACTATCTGGGACTACACTGGGGACCCTTTCGAATACCTCATGCTAACTCCGTCAGATGTGGTCCGTTTTACTTCGTCATTTTTGGAGACAGTACCTGACCTTCCTGCCTTGGCCCCCATATATATCCTGTGAATAGCCTCTGGCTGGATGAACGGTAGGAACGTATACAGTATTATGGACATGTCTTCATTGACTCCATTTAACTAGTATGATGGCAACTTTAACCATTTTGGCCTATAACACCCAGGGCGAACCCTGGGGCCGCAGGCACCCATTTGGAATAATTCTGCCAAGTTACAGCTTCTTCAGAGCACTATAGCTCCTCCCGTAGTCTTCCGATCACTGTGCAAGCAAGTGTCTCCCATTCCTCATTGCATAATAAACAATCCTAACATTTCCCAGAATTCATCTGAGAACCTTTCTGACAGAAGGTAGGGTAATAGTGTCCCAAAGGTACGGTAAGTATGTCCATGGTGACATGAAACTGGTCTCCATGACAGGGTAACGTGACTCTCCTAGACAGGGTAAACTCACCTGGCCTTCCGACCTATCCTTAGGCCAGAGTAGACATAGTCACATTACTCCCACTACTTAGGTACACCTATCCCACATGTACCTTCTGTTCTTTAGGATATCTGGACCATCAGATATCTCTCGGACATACGCCCGCATGCCCGCCTAGTCTACAATCTGACCTCCTGGTCTTATGTATAGTCGTAGACGTCGGTTGCCATAGCTCTATAACATAGGGTCATTATACAGGGCCCCCTTCTATGGGACTTGAGTTGTGATCGTTGACTCTTTGGGGTTTTCTTTATGTTTCTTCCTTTAGGTGTTTGTTTCTTGGGGCTCGGGCGTGTTCCTGGTTCACTGTCAGGTAACTAGCTTTCTTTTGTTACTTGACAGCAGTGGTTATTAGGCAGAGGAGTTTATGGAAAGGATTCCTGGTGGGAGTAGCTTTTCCTACTCCAGAGAGTTCTTTTAACACTGTAGTTCAGCCTAGTCTAGGGGGAGCAGTTTTTTAGGCTTCATAGCTAGCACTCCACATGCTCTTTTGTCCCCTAATCAAAAATTTAAATCAGTCAAAACAAAAAAAAAAAAAAGTATCCCTAGCCTTGAATTCATTCTCCATCTCCACTACACCTCTGGTCCTTGCAACCTATTCCCTAATCTGGCATGACTCAATACTGATGAACAATCACCACTTTTATTTAGCAATTTACCCCCTACCAGCGGGTACAGGCTGATTTTTTCCATCCACCTGCCAATCGGGATTTCTTTTCTACTCCTTTCCTTATCTGGCATCTCACCTCTGCTACATGGAGGTCCTCTCCTTACCCTGGGGGCCTCATCATGAGGTTTCTCTCTTCTCTACCCCGCTTTTGCTAGATCTCACTTAGCATCAGCATAGTCACCAGTGATAGCTGGGTCATGGTTGGACTGTCAGTTAGGATGGTTGGATGGTCAGTTGGGATAGTAGTCCTTTGAGCTATTAGGAGTAGCCTCGCCTACTTCAGTCATCCCAGTTGCAGCCTCCTACCATATTGCTTGGCCAGATCCTTGCTGCCTTACCCTCTTCCTCTCCTCTCCTCCGGGATTGGTGGGTATCCTACTGCCTTGGTGCTTGGGCCCCATTGCCACTGAGGTGGTAGTACTTTGGCCTGCCCCTCCTATCCTCTCTCCGTAGCAGAATCATTTTGTGCTTCTATCACTTCTGCCACCATCGTGCTAGCTCTACAACTCCTTCCTGGCTCTGATGTTACCACAAGCATCATCCAGCCATTTCCACAACCAGGTCCCTCACGGCTGGGCTCTACTCTCTCGCTCCTGGGCTGTATCAGCTGGCCTCTTTACTCATGAGTTGCTAGCATCTCTCACTTGTCTTACCTCCTCCTTGCTTGTACCCACTCCTGACCGATTGACAGGCTGGCCTCCCTTCGTATTGCACTACCTCCTGGGTTGAGTTGGCTGGCCCTGTCCTAGCATTTCACCAGGGTCCTCCTGTGGGCCTGATAGATGGACTCTCCATCTGCAGCCGCCTGTAAAGGCACTTTGGGGGTTTCCAATTCTATTTTTTCCTTTTTTGTAATCGCTCTGAAGCATTTTCTGTCCTCTCCTGCCTTCTTTGTAGAAGACAATCATTCCTGTACATGCCTTAATGTGCAGTTAGACCTATATCAGATGGTCTTGAAGGCTTGTTTCAGTCCCTGGGGTGCTGGGGAATGCATTTGGAATTAAGGTCTTGTTTTTGCCATAGCTAACGCTCCATGCACATTCTTGTATCTTATCAAAGAATATATAAGTTAAACAAAAAAAAAAAAATTCCCAGCTTTAAATTCTATCATCAGCAACCAGAGAAGAGATCTTATCAATATATTTGTTCTACTTTACTTCTATCTTTTCCAGCCTTCTTGACTATCTTCAAGACAGAAAAATACTGGGCCTAGTACATACTTGCTTGACTTTACAGTTACCTACCCCCTAACAAGTAGTTCTTGTCCTTAATTCTCTTAAGTGAGATGGGTGGTAACTGCTATTTATAGAGGTACATACCCTTTACATAACTAAGAGTAAATGTAAGCGAAAACATAAGTGTTGATGTATTTGACTGTAACATAAGTAGGAAAAACATAAGTATAAATGTGTCTGACCCTGAAGAACTGCCAAGGAAATCCCATAAAATATACGTATATCTAAGGTGGTGTGAGCAGATGATTAAACCATAATTGTAAATTAAATGACTGATGACTGTGCATGATGATGCATAAAATGTAAGAAATAAACTCAAACACCAGATAAGAAATATACCATAATTCTCTAATCATATCATGAAATATTAAATGAAATAGAGGTAATACATACTCCAGCTGGAGTAATATTTATAGTCTAGAAATAATACTAAGTAGACCACTGTATGATATTATCAAGGAGAATATACATATCAAATGAATTAGAAAATTCAATAACTTGTTATTAGAGCTAACTACTAGCTATATAGAAAAGGTAATTGAGATAGTATTATAACGGGTAAGTTTTAGAGAAAAGTTGTTCTACTACTAAATATTAAGAGAGCTAGAAGTCTTGGTAAATCTTATACATGTGTGCACAATCATGAGTCATGAGCTAAGTATCTTTGAGATAGATTTTAGACATATAGCTATATGGAAACAGATAGTAGCATTATAGTTAGAGTTTCTTAGTTTTGTAAAAACAATTCTATTCAATTTGATCCTTTTCATAGAGGTTGAGTAGTATCTATTACGGAGTAAGAGAGAATAAAGAGACAGTAGTAGGTACTTCTTAATATAGAACAAAAAAACTCTTGTCTATACTAGTATTATATCTCATGTTGCAGTTTACTTAAGAACTTAAACAACTTGAAGTAGTAGTAATCAAATAATAGTGAAATTATGTAATCAAATAAGAGGAAGTGTAAATAATAATACATGCACATACATGGTTAAGGACTGAGGGCAAGATAGGATTATAGATAAAACTATTCTGATAAGAGTTGTACAATTGTTGGTGGCTACTTTTAGGTCAAAAATAATACTTCTTGCAAAACTAGAACTCAGCTACATTTATTGCAAACTAATCAATCTCTGAGAAATGGCGGTTTTTAGAATTGAAATCAGTCTATTTAGTCATTAAAAGATGAAGAGCAAAGTGGAGTCAATAGTTATTCCGTGACATTTAGGGCCTGTTTGGCGGGAACGGTAGGCGGGTCGACCGTTCCGTTCCTTGACGATTTTTGCTGGGGAAATGGTTGTCTTGGCATCTTCAGAACGGAAGGAAACGGTCATTTGTATGGGGGAACGGAACGGCTCCGTTCCCGCCAAACTGGCCCTTAAGATTTTCAATACAACCTCCTATCCAGGAGCCCATACAGATTTTCACCACCCAGGTTGAGGAGATTCAGATCAATGCGGTAATTGACAACTGCTACTCCCAGATCTAGTGGGTTTCTTTGTTTTGGAAATGGAAACTTCAGAACTACTAGCTTTTTGAATATGTATTGATGTTTCTCTTTTTAATTGGTCAAGCGGCGGGAGTGAAAATGAAGATTTCTGAGACCCCGAATTCCCTCCATTTTAGTATTTTCGGCAGTACTCGCGACCAACAACGATGCCTTTTGTGCAAGAACTATAGCTAGCTAGCTAGGTACAAGTATAAACAGCCGGCCAGCCAGACAGATAGTAGCCTGGGGGCGGGTAGCAGGGTGCAGTGGGCAGGTGAAGTACTGGTAGCGCGAAATCCACATAGGCGACCGCCGGAACAGGCGACTGGAGGGGAAAAAAAGCAGGAGACAAGTTGGCAAGTAGCAAATGTTGGCAAAGGGCGTTTAAACTATAGTTATAACAGACAGAGGCGGAGGGACAATGAGATAGAGAGGAGGTTAAGGAAAAAGGAGGAAAAGATCAAAAACGCCGTCCCTTCATTCAATCCGATTGTGAACCGTGAGTGCTTTGATATTTCTTGATTATTTGCCTGCCAGGAGAAGGTGGAGGACTTTTTCCTTTCTATCCTGTTCTCCCTTTTTTCGAACATCCCTGAGGCACAGATGAACTTGTGGGGAAGAAAAAGAAAGGATGTAGACTAAGACTGAACCTGAAGGGAGGGAAAAATGTAAGGGACAAGAATCGAAAGTAGAGATGGGTTGCCATTTTTTTTTTCCGAGTCATTCACTAAAGATAGGTATAGAAGTAGAATGATGGAAAGGGAACATCCGGTGGCGACAAGGTGGGGAAAACAATGGGCAAGAAAATGATATCAGGAGCAGATATGAGCAAACATGGGAGACGGGGGGAAGCAAAAAAGGTAACAAAGAGACCTGAGAAAACGTGGTGGAAAGAGAATAGGCAGAAAAGAACAAAACAGCAAGCAGAGCAAACTATGGCTTCCTGGAGCAAAGGAAGGGTTAACAACTCTAGCAAGGCCGATCCAGTTAATTAGCGGTGGTGGGCTAGTGTCATGTTAAAAGGCGTGCTGTAGTATAATTTCACAGTGAGTTTTAGAGTTTTCTTGGTTGTATTTTTCGCTCTCTGATTGTTTCTGGAGGATAGAGATGGGGTTTAGAGAGATCCACTCTCCTTGAACACGAGATGTTGTTCATAGAATTGCAACATCTGAGCAAGAGTATAAGCAGAGGGTTCCATGGAGTATTTTGTGGAAGTCCGGAGCTTACAATTTGCGGACATTTTCTATACACTGTGCTGATCTCATGTTGGGACTTTCTGCCATTGTTCCTGCATGATTGATTAGCGCAGGCTGCAAATGGCTGTTCTCACGAGGTGAGGTACCACTGCACATAACAGACAAGACCTTTTTCGGTCTTTTCAATAGTATCGATGCAGGTAATCTCTTGCTCCCAGCTTCCTTTTGGGGGGTTCCAAGCGTCGCCATCTGCAGGAGAAGACTCGTTGCCATTTTTGTTGGTACCCGCGGGGGTAGAGGTTTTGGCTCTCTTTATGGCCTTGGAGGCAGCAGGGGTGGATCCAAGGGAGGTTCTACTTCTCTTACCTTTAAGGGCAGGGGAAGATTCGAAGGTCGGACGTCCACCGATAGAGGTGTAATATTGTTGCAGGATTTCCTTTGCACCTCTGCTCGCGGTTAGATAATGCGTTAAGGAGAACAAGGAGAAAAGAAAGGAGGTGAGGGAGGAGAAACATACTCGCAGTTTTCTTCGGGCTCCCAGGTCATATCAGACTTGCGCTCGTAGCCCTTCCACTTCACAAGGAGAAACAATTGCTACATTTGGGTTAGAAAATGTCATACGAGGGAGGAATACTTTATTGCAGAAAATACTTTGCCATCATAACGGTGACTCTTAATCCCCTCAACAATATATTCCTCCTCGTCCTCGGGAACATCAGCGGCAGCATCTTCATCACCGCTTGGAACACTTGCAACATCAACGTCATTGGTAGTCGCTTTGGCGGCGATAATATCACCATCGCTGTCTGAATCGGAGGTAACAATCTGTGGAGGCATCTTGGGTAAAAGAAGAAGTCGGTCGACGATCGATCGTAAAATGGTCGCGGTAGGAATAGGCTAGCGATATTGCTGTCGCGAAGCCTTCTGGGAAGCGAAAGCTGAAGGAGTGGAAACCAGAGGAGGAAATGGTGTGGTTTGGTGGTCGGAGAAAAGAAAGGGTTAGGTAGGAGACAGGACGGGGATAGACGAGAGGATGGTGGTCGGATGAGGGTGGTGGTTGGAGTAGGGTAGGGAAACAACGCGAGGAGACGTGACGCGGTTCAAATTTACCGTTAGGAAGCCTGCGCTATACATAAGAAGATTGGCATTCAGCCACAGCACCACAACCACAACTAGGGCGCCACTGGGATTCAACTGGCTGATGTGGAGCACCGCCACCGGGAATAGATTACAGAGAGAGCGGTCAACGGTGGCAGTTTGACAAGCAAAGAGCCTAGTGATGGTGCCGCTTTGCCCTCCAATTGGCTTGATTTTATTAACAAAATAATGTATTGTCTCATCAGTTATATTGGATGACTTCCCGCGATTCTATAGCATCAGGAAAGGATTGGGATCCCCGGATATTGTTCGGTGGAAGGGTATATAGAAACAGTGATCAGAGGGATCTCAACAGTTCTCCAAATAATCATTAGAATTGGTTTGTCGCGTATGGTACCAACTAGAGCTACCTCCAACAAGTGTAATATATGACTTGTAGCCAAGTAGAAGGAGAAATTTGAAGCAAGTTCACTGTTTACACAGAGTCATACTAGTATAATCTATTTAGCTTTTTGTATTGATAGGACTAGCTCAAGTGTTTTTAGAAGAAGTATTCCGTTAATCTAATTGACCTAGAAATAAGATACTACCTAGTTGTAAGATCCCTTCATAACATATATACAATATGAAGAACTATAAAGAATAACAGATCCAGATCAATTTTGCTCCAATCAAGACATAAGAATATTGGAATAGTTTAGAGTATAAAATCTAAGATTTAAAAGAAAGTAGTTAAAACTAGAATTATTATGAAAAGCAGAAAGTAAGTAAGAGTGGATTTCTTATAAACTATCATTTAAAAATAGATCCTATATAATACTCATTATTTTATGAAAGTTAAATTAATACTAGTAAAAAGTCAAGCTTACATCCTACATATTCCATGTATTAGATACATTGGTGATATAGGATGTAAACAGTAAGCTAAGATTATGCCAGTGATGCAAGAGGGTAGCTACTAAAACTTAGGATTTAATAGTAATTGATGCCAAAAATTAGAATATAATCAGGATATAGGCAAGAACTACTTGAATCTGTAGAATACAAGTAAGTAAGCACAGGTACAATGTTTAGAACATAATACTAAAACTGTGTAAAAAATTTCTAATTTGTTTCATATACATATTTTCCATAATAATATCCTACATTTTACTATAGGATATTATTTTTAGATTGCTCATAAGATTATAAATATTAGTACAGCTATAACATATTTGATCTAGTTATAGGACACCTCCGAGTTATAGGACACTTTTAAAACTTGTATACAATATAAAAAATAATGAACCACAACAGCAGTAGATAATCAATTTGACAGTAACTGGAAAGAAAGAATATCAGCATTGGTTAGAGTATGTAATGTAAAATTTAAAATATATTACATAAAACTACAATTGTTACTGAGAAAAGTATAAAGTTAAAGTAAGTGAGATTTTATAATTATACCAATTAGGAATTTTTTAAAAATACACAGAAAATAGTGAAAATATTTTATGAACTGGATTAATTAGACTAGATTTCTTCTCAAAGCTAGTGGGTAAAAGTATTGTAATTAAATATCTAGTAGAATTAAGTTGTTAGCTTGAATAAAGGTGAGAATTCTTGTATTTTAATTATATTGTACCATATAAGAAAACTTAAACCACAATAGTTATAGAGGTTCAATTGAGCTACTACTTGAAATATTGAATATAGATATTATATAAAATATATTACAAGAGCACTGTTATCTAGATCCTAACAGAACAAATATTGTTACAAAAAGTAATAAAGCAAGTAAGATTTTATAATTAGGCAAATGAGTAATTATTTAAGAATACAATAAAAATAAAAAAATATTCTGATGCCAGGATTAGGTAGACACGATTCTCAATTTTGCTTAGTCTACTAAAGTACATAGATTAAAAATATGGGAAGGCCAAATTATTAGCTTAAAGAAAGAGGAAACTTGTTAGAGTTGAGGTAAGTTGGAAAGGCTAAAATAGTGACTACAAAATAAGTCTTTGTAGATTAAATGTTTCTCTTTATTTAAACCAATAACTTAGCCCTGCTAGATTCCTAATCAGTATACTTTAATATGCTTACTGAAATTAAGAATAATATCTATCTCATCCTGGTATTAGAATATTTTGTATATTTTTATTTTATTTTATTTTCAAATGATTAATTTATTGCTTAAGCATAAAATCTTACTTGCTTTATTATTTTTTGTAACAATATTTCTCCCTTTAGGTTCTAGATAACAATACTCTTATAATATATTTTACATAATATCTATATTCAATATTTCAAGTTCTAGCTCAGTTGAACTTCTACAACTATTGTGGTTCAAGTTTTCTTATATGATACAATATTATTAAAATAAAAAAATTCCTATCTTTATTCAAGTTAAGGACTTAATTCTACTAGATATCAAATCACAATGCTTTTATATGCTAACTTTCAGAAACAATCTAGTCCAATTAATACAGATTACAGAATACTTTTACTATTTTCTGGGTATTTTTCAAAAGTTCCTGATTGATACAATAATAAAATCTCACTTACTCTATACTTTTCTCAATAACATTTTTATTTTTTATTTGTGATTGGTTTTATCATCTATTTATTGATTCTGACCTAAAAATGAACATAAAACTTACTCAATAGTATACAAAAAGCCTGAATTCCAATGCAGTAATGAAAGAAACATTATTACATATACTGGACACTCCTCCAACTTGGAAAAACAACTTTTCTTATATCGCTACCAATGATGAATATAAACAGTAAAGTAAATTCACCTCTAGCCAATACCCTAAGCCCAGCTAGAGACAGAACTTAAATATAAGAAAAGTAATCATACTGACCAGTTGTTAACGATAAGAATCTGAAAACAATGAAAGCAAAGCACATTGTCCAGTTCACTGGAGCAGGGTATATTTGGAGTGGACCCTTCAGAGGAGGTTGAGAATACTGGGAACAGTAAGGCAGAACTGGCCCTGATCACAAGCACAAAGGATGGGAACCTGGTCTCTATAGCAGAAATGTATTGGGCTAGGCTCTGGATAAGCAAGCTATCTCACCAGACAGGGGACCCAGGCCCCAGCATAGGAATACCTTAGAGGTGGGTAATATGCTGGGGTCTTTGGCAATACAGTATAGGATAGTAGGATTGAAGGTCGCCTCTCTGTCCTTGTAAGAGGGATAGATGAAAGACTTGACATACAAAAAGCGAGAACTTCGAGGAGCGACAGAGGATTTACAAGACCTCATTTGATGAATTTGCCTAGTGAAGAACCTCAGGAGGCCCATGAACAGGTATGGGACATTAGCAGGAGTGTACTGATAGCTAGAGAATGTGGGAGCTATAAGGGCCCAGTGTAATATGAGGAGAGACTTGGTATCAAGTTTGTGTAACACCTAGGAGGAAAGCCTCAAAGGTTTCTAAACTGTACCCCCTACTAAGTATAGGTAGGCAAGTGGGAGTTAGACAGGGAGGAGAAGTCTGACAAAATAGTGGAAAGTATCAGGTATGAGGTACTTATATGAGACAATCATGACTGAGGCTAAGAGGGTTGAGAGGGTTAAACTTTATACTCTGATTAGCAGAGTATGAGAGTATATGACAAATCAGGGGTCTCATGTTGGAATCTCCTGTAGGACCTGTGCTGTAGCTAGGTTTGAATATGAGTAGGAGTAGACTAGGTTGAGAGTCCCTATTCTCCTTTTGTTTAATAGAAAGCAGAAAGAGATGAGAGGGCAGCCTTACAATATAGTAAGTCAGATGGGGTTGAGGAGAAGCAATTTGTGACCCAGCGCAGGTCCTAGTGCCAATAGGAGTCTATCTTATATAACATGGCAGTATTGGGGGCAAAGAAGTCAGCCCTGTAGGTAAGGATAGAAAGGAGGAGACAGGCAACCAGCTTGCAGTTGTACTAGAAAGACATTGCTGTACCTATGCTTGAGAGCCTCCTAACTAAAACAAATGTTGTTTGAGGCAATACCAGGTACCATGAAAAGTGGGTAGTAGTGTTCCTGGTAGGAGTAAGCTAGTAGCCAAGCCACCAAACCTGTAGTAAGAGGGTGAATACAATGCTTTTTAGTGACACAGGTAGTAAGTAGAGAAGATTGTAGTCATATGAGGTACACCAGGATAAGAGCTCCATCTTGGAAACAAAAAACAATACTTTAAGCTAGTGACTCAGGACTTGTAACCTGTAAAAAATACTTTGAAGTACTTAAATATTGGTTTGGTAGAAAAGATTAGCTGTAGTATGGTGCCTGCTATCTAAAATGTACACCAAACTAAAGATTTCTGTTACATGTGGCTGTGCTAATTGGAATACAAAGACCTGTAGGTTTGGATATTTAAGGTAAAGGGTTTAAAATTATAATATAATTGTAATACAAAAACAATTAAATTACAAGCAAAGTATTATAATAATAGAATAGTGAGATAAGCCTATTTTGTAAATTTATACTACTAATACAACAACTTAAAATTTGAAATAACTATAACTCCAGCTCCATTCCAGTTCTGTTAGTAGACAGCCGATGCCTCTTATATTTGTGGTTTGCCACTGCTTGAAAAGTAGGTATACTGCATACAATACTTTAAGGATAAGTATCTATAATGTGATGAACTTTTTGATAAAACTTCCAGATAAGTTCATTCAAAACAGAGTCTAAAGCAAGAGGAATTAGATATTGCAGGCTCTGGATATTGAATCCACAATTATTTCATCAATATTGCTTTACTGCTTTGCAGACATATTTGATGAAATTTAGTGCACAATAGAACTTTGGATAAAAAAGAATCTTGCCCTTCCTACAAGGAGGTATTTGAGAATGTGATTCAAATAGCTGGACATGCTAGACTTGAAAATATTATAAAAGAAGGAAAATTGATTCTCATATTATGGTTTTTGTTATAATTTATAGGAATCGATTACCATATAGAAAACATATATTTGATTACAGTTAATAACATAACCAATATTAGGTTTACAACTAGTAGTATTTTGGAAGAAAAAAAAACCTCACATTTATTCTTCTTCACTTGCTCTTTAACCCTAAGGTTTTGCTTCTCACATAAAGCTAGTAGTTATAGAGCCTATTTAATTTCAAACTCCTTGAAAATCTGGTATACATTTTGGACGACAGGTACCATAATAGAAGAATCATCTATCTAGGAGACTCTAAGACCCCTTAGGATAAACCAGTGCATCCTAGCAACATAAATAACAAACAACTATTACAGATAGAAGCGTAATCAGTATGGTACATGACTAAATGCAGAAGGTCATGTGTTTGACTCTGGGCCCTGCTGTAGTAATCATGATGATATAATATTATAGTACAAAATGATGAGGCATCTATGCAGCCCACTCTGCAGAGATATGAGGTATATGACTGAGGGGTTTTTATTGGATTACATAGAAGGAGCTCTGCTCTATAAGATAAAACTTAGTTGGTTCAGATTGGTCAGTTGGTTATAGAGCTATAACCTCTGCAAGTCTATAGGCTGTTACAAGAAGAAACATGCATGCTTCCCCCTACCCACCCATTAACTATGGGCAGCTGGAAGACTAGTTAATCATTGCTTAAATAACAGCTCACTAGTCTAGTTAGTTATCTTCATCATGTACTCTAAGCTAGTATATAGAAGAGGTATTGATAAGTACTTTGATAGAGCTGATGGTTCCAGTCAGGAAGAGAGCAGGGAAGTTAGTTTTTATGGTCAAATAGAGTCCATACTCCAAAGACACTGAACTGTTAGGATGGCAAGTACATAGTTAGTAAGGGATTGGATGTAGCCCGTGACCACCCAGATGCGGAATATAAATATTGAGATGTCGCCCTAGTTTTAAGACTATCCACTGTCTCCGGTACACCTCCAGTCATTGAAAACAGTTTCCTAATTGGGAACAACTGAATACCCAGAAACTATCACCACTATTTCTTTAGCTATGCACGCCTCTGCTGGGGGGTGAAGGCTGTTGTTTTCCTTCCTTCCCCCTATTGGAGCTTCTTTTCTACTTCTTTCCTGATCTGGCATCTTGCCTTGGCTTGATGGGGGTCCTCTCCTTGCCCTGGGGGCCTCATCATGAGGTCTGTCTCCTGTCTACCCCACTTTTGTTAGACTTCGCTTAGCATTAGAATGGTTGGCTTTGGTGGCTGGGAGATGGTTAGATGGTCAGTTGGGCTGGTGGTCCGCAGGGGTATCTGTAACGGGGGCTCCCACAAGTAGATGGTTCCTAAGGATGCAACTGTACCAAACTCCAAATCTTTCAAATACAGCTCTTGCGAAGTGTAAAGAATAAAAGTAAACAATAAAAGTTAATATTGTTAAGCTCTGGCTTATCTCAATTAAAGTCTCTCAAGAGGATACTGATTGTGTTGGGGTAGGAGAGTTCTAATATAATCTTTAAGTAGTCAGACTTATAGCAAAAACTCCCCCATTAGCTTACCCTAACCAATATGAGTATGCCCTTCTCCATAAGAGTTGCCCGGCACTATTACCATATTCCCAAAGGACCTTAGGTGTCAGTGCACTCTAGTAGAAATCTCCTGTGTGCACATCAGTTCCTGCGAGGTGTTTACCAATACATCTGCCAAAGTAAAAACCTCTCTGCATCGGTGACTCGCCAGCAGCTAACTGTCGAGACTCCTAGGAAAGCTAACTAAATAACACTCTTCTTATGTGCTATGACCTATCCAAGCACTCATAGACATCACCGGTCTTCTGGTTAAGTTTTATCTATCTTGGTTGCGAACTTAGAAGGTCTATGATGCTCCCGCAGAGAGCTGGGGTAGCGGTAGGACCCGTGGGTGCTGCTACTCATGGTCCCTTACTCCCAGCACACCACTTACTGTGATAAGTATAATGCTATTAGAGTCCCCAAACAACCCACAAAGAGCCTATGGCAAGGGGCATGGGTCGGCTTGATTGGTGTAAAACCTTCCCAGATGTCTCTGGCACTACCCGGGACTACTCAGAGGACCCTTCTGGATAGCTCATGTTAACTCCATCAGTTTTGGTCCATTTTACTCTGTTCTTTTTGGAGCAGGTACCTGACCTTCTCACCTTGGCCCTCTCATATACCCTGCAAACGGCCTCGAGTCAGACGGATGGTAGCAACATTTACAGTGTTATGGACATGTCTCCACAGACTCCATTTAACTAGTATGATGGCAACTTCAACCCTTTTGGCCCATGACGCCTGGGGCGAACCCTGGGGCCACAGGTACCTGTTAGGAATACTGCTGCCAAGTTACGGCTTGTTCGGAGCACTATAGCTCCTCCTGTAGCCTTCTGATCAATGTGCAAGCAAGTGCCGATTGATCATCATTGTGTAACAAACAATCCTAACATTTCCTGGAATTCCTCCAAGAACATCTCCCATTGAAGGTAGGGTAATAGTGTCTTAAAGGTACGGTAAGTATGTCTGTGGTGACACGAAAGAAGTCTCCATGGTAGGGTAATATGACTCTCCTAGAGAGGGTAAACTCACTCAGCCTGCTGACCTATCGGCGGGTCGTAGTAGACATAGTCACGTTACTTCCACTACTTCGGTACACCCATCCCATAAGTACCTTCTGTTCCATGGGATATCTGGAGCATCAGATATCCATCGGACATGTGCCAGCATGTCTGGCTCGTCTACTATCCCACCTCATGGTCTTATATATGCGTGTAGACTTAGGTTGCCATAGCTCTGTATCTTAGGGTCGTTACATCACTCCGCTGTTCTCTGCAGACTGATCCTGTCCACTCACGTCGTCTCTTATGTCCCTGGTTCGGTTCGCCCTCAACCCTCTGGTCTCCGGGTTTATGAGGATACCGATGGTGGAAATCATTCA
Organism: Tuber aestivum; assembly: GCA_900010015.1. Lineage (NCBI taxonomy): Eukaryota > Fungi > Ascomycota > Pezizomycetes > Pezizales > Tuberaceae > Tuber > Tuber aestivum. Next base: position 31,122 of record LN891135.1, on the reverse strand, counting down.
TGGCTTCTAAGCCACTACCTTCTAGCATCTCATATGGCTCTCAAGAGTTTTCCTCTACACCATAGCCTTCCGATGACAATAGGCATTGTATAAAGTGATTAGCAAACTTCGCTTTCACGTTACCATACCGTTGACTGTCTACGACTGCGTTGATAACGTAGCTTGACTCATTGTTTACTATCTTGGGTACTGGAACTTCCTTAGTCCTTTTACTACTTGGGTCCGCACGATAGGGTTCTAAGAGTCCGACATTGAATACAGCGTGGATAGACCAGCGAGCAGGCAATGGGAGTTCGTGAGCTTGGTTTCCAACCTTGTGTTTGATCACAAAGAGCCCAAACATTCAGTGGTCCAGCTTCTGCATAGGTCACTTAGTACCAATATGTTTTTGATTTAGGATCACACAGTCAGCTTTCTTTGCCCTGCCATTGGTTACATCTTCCATTGTAACATATTCTGGTAATGGCAATTGTTTCTGGTCATACTATTTCTGTTTTCTCTCTTGAGCTTGCTTAAGTGTTTCTCGGACTTCCTGCCAGACCCCTTCCCAATTCTTTACTAATAGCTTGCTACTGGGATAAACACCTTGCTGCTCTGAGACTGTACTCGACCAATTGGTCGGTGGGTTAAAACCATAGTTGACCTCAAATGGAGATAACTTAGTGGACTCAGAGGTCGACGTATTGTATGCAGACTCTGTTAAGGGTAGTAATGATGCCCAATGATCCTGCTGATGTAAATAATAATTTCATAAATATTCTTCTAAGGTCTGGTTCACCTGCTCAGTCTGCCCATCAGTTTCAGGGTGGAAAACAGTGAATAACTGTAGTTTCAGTTGTAACTGTTGCATTAAGCTCAGTGCTTTCAGTCCTCCAGCCCGTTCAAGACAGGGTGAGGACCCCAAGGGACAGAAATGTCTTGTCTTCAGACGGCCTGGACTGCCTTGATGTTATCCTAGATGGGGTCGACTGAAGTCTATCTGTATACTCTCTGATAATGGAAGCCCTACTATGTTGAGTAAAGATACATAGTATAGTATAGGAAAGTTATCTTGCCCCTGAACCTTTACTGAAACGACTGAACTATGTAAGAAAATATATATTTCAAAATAATAGAAAACAAATACTATTATAACTATTACCCTAAAAAAAATAAAAAATATACAATTATTGCTATCAAGTGCTTGTAAAGCGAAAGGCCTGTTTGGCAATGACTATTTTGTTTCATTTATATATACAAAATGGCTGTTCATGAATGGAACCATAAGGCAATCTGTATAAGTGAAGGGAACAGAACAGTTACTGTCAAACAGGCCCTTATAAGAAATATAAAGTAAAAATATAGTAGAAAAAAATAATAAAAACTAAATTTTTTTCAACCAAGAATTTTAGACACACCAGTTTCCTGCTCACAATTTTGAAGAACTTCGCTTATTTTAGCTGCAGTATCAAAAGAAATAAGATTTCCACAAGCCCATGATCGTAAACATTCTGTTACCTCAATAGTTGAACTATCAATTGAGTTTCTCCAATTGGTGATTGAAATATTTGCACTAAAGTATTAGTAGCAAAGTATATATATTAGCAATACTTTTTAAAATATTTTATAATAAGAAATAAACTTTAAATATTAATAGTACTAATAAGCTACATACCTGCTAAAAGTCCGCTCACATTCAGCTGACATTGCTGGAACTGAAAGAGTATCAAGTACCATTTTTGAAGACTTCAGGTAAAGTGATCGTGCCATTGACCACCAGTTGACCAAATGGGATGGATCAATTGGTGGTTCTTCATTATTATTATTCATCCATTTCAAATACCGATCCAACTCATCAAGACCATCAAAACCTGCCTGACTTAGGCGAACCTTTTTGAAACTTTATCCAGAATTTGTTATAGTTGACTTTTGTGGTGAAGGAAATGGTGTACTTGGAGGTGCAATCGAAAGTAGTTTGTAATTTTCCTGCCATAAGTGACAGACTAGTCATAAACCTTCATTGATCCAATCATTTCGGTTACCCTACCCATACTCAACAGACTCAACAAAAACTATCTACATTGGGATTTAAAATGATGGATGCACAAATAATAGGTAAAAGTGTATTGATTAAGTAGTATTTATTTAGTTTGTCCTAAGCAAGGTTTAAGGATTGACGAAAATGAGATAAGGGATCTGGAAATTGTGAACGAAAAGATAGAATATGGTTTCTGATAACCTCTAATGAAGGCGAAATATCATGGAGAGTGCCTTGCTTGCGATGACTTTCTAACAAAAGTGTTTCATCTTGAAAAGGTTCAAGAAACTCCCAAACACTTTTCAAAAACACTCAGTCCTCTAAAGAAAGCTGATCCTTAGATAAAGATGAACGTGGATTATCATGAAGAATGTGTTGAATATGAAAATCAATTGCTTCTTTAAAACAAACAGCTCATTTTAAAGCATCATGATCGCCAGTCCATCAAGTAACATTCCCTAAAATGAGTTCGGTTGCTTTTGTTGTATTGCTATACATTGTATGTACAACATGAGTAAATGATTCACGACGCTGTGGACTATTTCAAATCCGTACAATAATGTTGTGCAATTTTCCTAGTGGTCCAATCTTCCTCCAGACTTCTAAATCCCAATTCTCTTCCTCAATTGTCTGACGCTCATCCTGATTTGAAGCTAGTTGTATTGATTTCTGCTCATATAAGAAGACCTTAACAATTAAATTCAAAACATGACTATAGCATCTTACATATCATTAAGCGGTATTAAGCTGAATGCTATTTGGAACAAGTGCACTATATTTCTCATAGAGAAAACGTAGTGTAGTTAGATTATTTGATGCATTATCCAAGCAGAAATAAGCTAAATAGTCTTGAAGTCCATAGTCTGATATCAATTGCCACAGTAGCTGTCCTTGATTTTTCCCAGTATGAGAATTAAGAAGTTGGGGGAGACCTAAAAGTGCTTGTTGGATACAACCAGAGTCATCAACCCCAAATGCAACAAACTCTAGGATTCCACCTCCCTACTCTTGTAACTACCTTGCTTTTCACTAACATTCCCATCATAAAGTCCTTCTCATCCATACAGTAAATATCTTCGAGTTGAAGATAGCAGGTAATTTGAATATGATTAAATTTGTGAAAGTAGTGCTTAATCTTACTCGGATCACTTGCATAGGCACATTGACAATCCAGATTACCAGTATACAGGGAGGAAATATCAGGATGTCAATTTAAGAAAGCAGATAATCCATCAATTCCCTACTCTAGTTGCAATGAGGTTTTCTTTCTTTTTTCCTGTGAATATCTATGCCATTGCCTTTACCATATCCAACTGGGGTGGAAATCCCCAATCATCTAACTTTTTTATTTATCACACAATCGCCATCTTCTTAACTAGCAACAGGGGCAGTTGCTCAATATGGGTCATAAGATGGGAAACTCTTTTACCTGTCACTCCATATACAAGAGTTGATTTTGGAAGATTGAATTTCTGTGCTGTAGCTGTTATTGAGGGGTAATTACCTTTATAAAAGGCCTGAAATATTTCAGCAATTGTCTTTTTAAGACCGTCTTCTTTTCTTGCTTTAACTTGAGCCATGGTGGAACTTGCTGATACCTTTTATTTACAGAATTGTGGCGTTTCATATTTGATCAACACCTTTTTTCAGCTCTGCCCGTATGGTCTGCTTCAGAATTGCGGCCCGCTTCCCAATCGGGTACATTAGGAGTTAGTTCATTATAGGGTAACTGGTACTACATGATTGTAGGTTGGTTCCTTGTCCTGTGTAGCTTGGATGATTTATTGCTAGTGTACTTGGGTATTGTTGATAAAACAGTTGGATTGTGTTTTGTACGTTATCGAAGTTATCTTCAGTGTGTTAGGCCTTATCATGTTCTGGCCAATATCTGGTCCACTTTACTCTATATTGTAAGCGACCATAGTATTATTGTAATGGACAGTCAATAATTTCTTTGAGTTTGTATTCTGATTCACCATCTATTTCAATAGGTGGTAGCAGTTTTTTTTCTTGTAAAGATAAAGAATTGTCTTGATAAGGTTTGAGAAGAGTGATGTTGAAAGTGTTGTGTATCTTCATTGTGGGTAGAAGGTTGAGCTTATAAGTGTGACTTCCTATCCTTGCTAAGATCTTAAATGGTTCTATTTTCTTGTAATCCAATTTTTTCATTGGTTGTATCGCCTTAATGTTGTATGGTAGTAACTAAACCATATCTCCAGACTTTAGATTTGGATTGGGTTTTTAGTGGTGATTGTATTCTTCATTCTGTCTTAATTGTGCCTCGGCCATCTTGGTTCGTAATATGTAATATAGTTGTCTCACGTCTTTGTTATCCATTGTCTTTCCTTTAACTATCTGATCTATGGTCTTATATTCTGGATGTAGGCCATAGTTCGTAAAGAAGGGTGTTGATTTAATGGTTTCTTGTTTTCTATTATTGTATGTGAACTCAGCTACAGGTAGCCATTCATACAAATAATCTTGCTGATAGTTGACATATGTGCAGATGTATTGCCACAGAATGCCGTTTATCCATCCCATTTGTCTATCTATTTAATGGTGGAATGCTGTGCTTATGCGTTGTTCAATTCCTAGTTTTTCCGTCATTTCCTTCTATACTTCTGATATAAACAGTGATCCTCTAGCACTAAAAATATTTTTTGGTAATCTTTGCAGGTGGTATATTTCTTGCAGAAACAATACCGCGAATTGACGTACTATTATATCTGTTCTGCATAGTATGAAGTGACTTATTTTGGTCAGATGATCCACTACTACTAATATGGCGTTTTAGCCATTTGGTTTTAGTAGGTCTTTCATAAAGTCTAATGAGATAGACTTCCATGGTGTTTTTGGTACTTCATTCATTTTAACTTACCCATAAGGTACCTATTGAACCACTTTAGTGCAGTAGCACATATCATAATATCTGATGTATTATTTGATGTCTTCCCTTATCTTTGGCCAGTAATATTCTCTGGTAATGAATTCAGTACTTTTTGCCATTCCTCCATATCCTACATATGGAGGGTTATAATGGTGTCATATGATTTTGGTGCATAATTCTTCTTTATCCAGTATCCCTATTTTTCTGTCATACTCTAAGGATTTGTTTTTTCATTGGCATAGTTTTAAGGCTATGTCTTTGGTTTTCTTCGATCCACTTGTCAGTTTTTCTGTTATTTTCTTAGTGTCCTTATCATGTAAACTTTCTTTCAAAATATCTTCTTCCAATGTTGTCCCTATAGTTATTTTATTGAGCGATTCATATCTGCTATCTTCATCTTCTTCTTGTGAATATTTTTCTTTCAGTAACAGGACTTGTTATTTTTGCTTGATTATTTCATTCTCAGGGTTCTTTGGTTTGTCATTTAGACTTCTGGTTAAGGCATCTGGTTTTCCTCCCTCTTTTCCTAGATAACATTCAATTTTGAAGTTGTAATAGCTGAGTTTTTCCATCCATCATATCTGTTGTCTGTTTCATTGCTTTGTGGTCATGAACGGTACTAAATTCTTGTAGTTGGTAAGTATTTTGACCTGGGTATTATTGTTTCATACATATCTCCTCTATTCCTTTAATGCTTGTACTGTCACTAACAGTTTCTTTTCCTGGACATTGTAGTTGCATCCGGCGGGGGTCATCGTTTTGGACCAGAAAGCCAGTGGTCTGTATTCTCTGTTTTCCTCTTTCTGTGATAGTATATCGAAGTATACATATTTTGAAGTAACTATCTCAATCATGGTTTCCTTTCTTGGGTCAAAGTGTACCAAGATTGATCCCTGAGTAATCTTGGTCCTGAGTTCATTGCAGTATTTTTTTTCTTTGGTTCCCCAATTCCATTTGATATCTTTCTTGGTTAGGTTCACATAGGCACTTAGCTGTGCAGCTGAAGTCTTCTATAAATCTTCGATAGAAATTGCAGAATCCCATAAAGTACTGGATGTCCTTTGGGTATTCCCATTCCCATATCGCTTTGGTCTTAACTGGATCCATTTAGACTCCTTCTCCATTGATCATGAATACTAGGTATTCAGTTTCTCTCTTAGAGAATTTCCATTTGTTGGGTTTGCATCTCATTCCAGAGGCTTTAATGTGCGCCATTATGTTGCTGAGATCTTGGCGGTATTGTTCCAGGTTTTCAGAGTATATAAGTACATGGTCCAGGTAGACAATATAATATTTATCTAGGTATGTGTTGAGTACTCTGTTGATCCATCGTTGGAAAGAGGCTAGCACATTGATTAGCCCAAATGGTATAACCAGATACTGGTACACCTAGTATCTCGAGGCAAAGGTTGTTTTCCATTTGTCTCCTTTCTTAATTCTAACATTATAATAGGCATCCCTTATATCAAAGGTGGTAAAGTATTTAACTAACACTAGTCAATCCAATACTTCTTGTATTAGAGGTAGGGGATATCTATTCTTTTTTGTTATACTATTGAGTACTCAGTAATCAGTGCATAACCATAGCTTTCCATCTTTCTTTTTGATAAACAGGATAGGTGATCCTCTGTTGGGATATAATCATTTGATCCATCCCCTTTCGAGGTTTTGTTAAATATATTTCCATAGTTCTTGGAGTTCCGTTTTAGCAAGAGGGTATATCTTTCTCTGAGGTATCGTTTTGCCTTCTTTCAAGTTGATCTCTAAGTCCACTTCAGGGCTATGAGGTGGTAATATTAGAGATTCTTTTTCTTAGAACAGGTTAAAATGGTGATGGTATTTTTTCAGTATCATCCTATGCAATTATTCCTCTGTGACTTGGAGTCTGTTCCTTATGACTAGTTCTGTACTGATGTTGATTTTAGCCAGACTTGCTCCTTCATCCTTGACTTCTAATTTTAGGATTCCTGCTGGTTCTCCTTGACAGTACAATTTTCCAAACACTTATACTGATATTTCATTGATTTCGATCCTCGTTTGTTCTTTTGTAGTTGACCTTTGGTAGTTTGTACTGCTAAACCCTATGGTTCCTCTATTGGTCAGAGTCAGGTTTTCCACTTCTTGGAGTTCTTGTTCATTGATTTTTTTGGTAATCAATTGTATGACCTTTTTACCTCTTTTTACCTTATAATCCTAGTCATTGTGGTTGAACATAACAACCTTCCAGTCACCTGTGTAGTTGGCATCTATTACTCCAGTATTGGTAGTCAGTCTGTATCTGACAACAAGACTACTGAGTGGGGCTATACACACATAGATGCCTTGAGGTAGCTCTGGGGCTATTCTAGTTGGTATAATTACCTGCCCTTTGGCTTGTATTGTAACTTCTGCATTAGTATACAGGTGGTGTCCTACCACCTTCTTGGACCCGTTTATTGGTATCTTAGCCTTATGGCTTAGTCTTTGGACTTTGATCCTTTGATCCTTCCTTGGTTGAACTTGGTTAAACTTTGCACCCAAGTTCTCTTCATTCACTTTTTCTTCTGGGGTTGTGTATATCACTGGTAAGCTGTTGAGACACCATGTTGTACCTTATTCGCTAGTAAAGATAACCTTTTCCTCTTCCCAATCTAGTGTCGAATTGTATTGTCTTAACCATTGCATCCTTAAGATGATTCATGAAGTTGCAGATTTGCTACTTAAAAGGTCACTACTTCTCTATGGTTTTCAATTTCCATAGGTACTTACGTGGTATGGCTAATATATTCCATAGTGCTGGGTTTTCCATCCATGAGGTAAATGTGCCTTTCTGGTTTTGCTTTCTTGGTGTTCATGTAACCGGAGCTGGTACTCAGTTATTAGTTTGTTTTATGTTTTGTTTTAAGTATCAGTTGATACTTAGTTTGTTTTATGTTTTGTTTTAAGTATCGGTTGATGCTTAGTTGTTTTATGTTTTGTTTTAAGTATCAGTTGATACTTAGTTTGTTTTATGCTTTGTTTTAAGTATCGGTTGATACTTGGTTAGGTTTACGGGTTGACTGAGTAAGAACATGAGTGAGAATTCGTGATCGCACTCAAACATATGTACTTAAAAGACTGCCTTTTTCCACTAAGGGAAAGGGCAGACTTCGACAGATAGTATTCTAATATACTCGGTTAAATGGTTATCTTTATTTTCCTATTACACCATCGAAGCCTCCGTTAGCGAGCTTAGGAACCATTGATCTCTGGTAGATTGACGGCTGGCTCCTATTGTACCAGCGATGTGACTAGTGCCCTGGCGTGAACACGTTACAGTTCAGTTGATATTTGTTCCTGACTTCTTTGTCAATGAAGTTTTCCGTTGCTCCTGAATCGAGCATTGTATGTATTGTCGTATCTTGTTTTTTGTTGTTATATATTTGCATTTTGATTATAATGTGATCATCGTCATTTTTCTTTATGTTCATCCCCAAAATTGTGTACTAGTTAGGGAAGGAGATGGGTTTGTCTTTTGGTGGATCCCGTAGACCATCTAATACTGGGGACCTTTGTCTTTTGCCACCTCTTTCTATTGATCTTCCATCTCTATCTGTTGAATTTTCTAATTCATTTTATATGTATATTTTCCTTGATAATATCATATATTCCTCTGCTTAGTATTATTTCTAGTTCATGGACATTACTACAGCGGAGTATGTATTACGTATATTTCATTAATATTTCATGATACGATTAGGGGATTATGGCGTACTTCTCTTATCTGGTGTTCAGTTTTATTTCTTACATTTTATGCATCATCATGCACGGTCATCGGTAATTTGAGTTACAATTATGTTCTAATTATCCGTTCACACCATCTTAGATTTACGCATGTTTTATGGGATTTCCTTGGCAGTTCTTTAGGGTCAAACACGTTCGCACTTATGTTTTTCCTACCTATGTTAGGGTCAAACATGTCGACACGTATGTTTTCCCTTATATTTCCTCTTAGTTACGCGAAGGATGCGCACCTGTATAAATAGGCGTTACCACCCATCTCACTTAAGAGAATTAAGGACAAGAACTACTACCAATCTGCCTTCATACAAAACTCCTCCTCGCTTAGCGCGCCCGTAGTATACTCCTTCTACTGTGTCGTATTTTCGTACAAAGTTATTAAGATAGTGCCGTACCGTACACATTTGAACACTATCTCCCTTAGATTACTGCATGGGTGGAACCAAGTATTTGTCCTGGTGCTACTAGGATTTTTTCTTTAAGTTGCGCCCATATTGGAAGGTTGTTTGCAGATCTTAAATATATGTCCCGAGAGGCCACAATTTAGACACAAGTTATTGTTTCAATGACGAGATATTTATCTTTTTATAGGTTAAGTGATAGTCTTCTCCTGATTGCATCCAGGTCTATCACATTACCTCCTTGGGTGGTGGTTCAGAAAGTTGCATTCTGATTTCTTGGTGAACCTTATTTCTCTGTATTCATTGTAGGTACCTGGGTTAACAGGTTCTTCTAAATCCAGTCTAATTGTCTCAATTGAATTTCTTTCTGCATGGCCCAGTGAGCCATAGCTTCAGTTATAGAAAATCTCTCTTCACTATATTTCTACACATCCTGATATTTCTTTTCTAATCGCTTCATGAACCATCTTATGGCTCAGGCTTTATTGCATTCTGGGTCATATTAAAGTAGTCTGAACTTGTGCTGGTAGTCGGTAATATTCCTTCCTCCTTAATTAATCTTTTCCAACTTGTTCCGTACTGATTGACTCAGGTCCAAATCTGTGAACTGGGGCTTAACTTGTGCTTTGAAGCTGATCCCATCAGTCCTTATTACCTATGTCTGACTAACTACTATAGGTGTTACGCATTGTAGGGCTGCTTCTTCAAATATAGTCAAGGTATATCATATTTTATCGTTGCCACTTCTATGTGTCCATCCTACTGTGTCGAAATAGGTAAGGAGCTGGACTCTGAATCCTTATAGTTTGCTTCTTTCTCCATCATATCTGGGAGGTGTCTTGACTTTTGGCTTTTGACCTCCTTCTCTCAATACTTCCCATATTATTTGTTCCACCTGTTCTGATAGAATCATTGCTGAGCGTACTAGTCCAGCTGGTGGTAGGCCTACTAAAGGTGCTGGTCCTAACATTCTTTCAGCTCTTGGAGTGTCTGGGACTTCATCTTCCTTTAGTGGTGTGGCCAGGTCTGATGTAAGAGGACTTGCTGTTCTGGCTGAGTAATGACTTGCTTTACTTACTACTTTGTAGAGTTCACCTAGTTCCTAACTATTATCTTGTAGGTTCAACTCTCCTTGACCTTCTCCATTGAAGGAATCTGTGATGGAATCATTACATGTTGCATTGTAGATATGTTCTAATGTTAAGATTCCTACTGGGTGTGGGGGTACAACAAGTAACAATTCTTACTGTGTTGTAATGCATTAGTTCTTAGGCCATTGCCTATGGGATGTAGATAGTTAAGTCATTTGACTTCTATCTGCTAGTGCCAATTCCTTAATCTTATCAAGTCCTCACCTAGGACTCAATCATTTGTTGTCAGACAAGAGATAGTTTTCTCACATCTTGAAGTAGTGTAGAGAGTGTAAAGGTGTTTTTCTTGTAAAATATCAAGTGTAGGAAATAAACTAGCAGAATATGTGAAGAGCTCATACTTGGTGTTCTAGTAACCTTTTATATAGTAACTCTTTACCCGGTGTGACTCACATCTCACGTCACATGACCCTTGTACCTCATAACTATAAGTCATGTGAGATCTACCAGCCAACTCCGATGAGTTGCTATATAACATACCTTAAACCAATTAAAACTTAATCACCAAGTCAGGTGCATAACTTGGGTCACCTGAGTGAAACTCATGACTCCTAACTTGAGTCATGTGTGAAAATCATAACATCGTATGACTCACAACTATGAGTTATGACTAGGTAAACATAATAACCTATAGTGTACTAGTGTGCATTATGTGAAATCCTAATATACCTACAGCTTAGAATCCCAAGCTATGTAAAACCTGCCTTCCTTTATTATCATTTGTGACAACTCGTTTGAATAGCTACCTATAGTAGACTTTGCTTCCAACAACTACATGTCTGAAACCACAGGTAGTTTATCCTTCTTCACTAAGCATAACTATAACCTCTGTATGGACTATCTACATACTTCCACAACCCTATTATCAAAACTATAGGCTAGCCTCTTTATTACCCACTTTAAGGAAATTGACAGCCACCTGTGTACTAAGAGGACCTTTGTGCAAGACTATTATCAAGAATATACCAACCACAGTGGGACACCCGCGCCTAACTTCCTGGTATGGCACTAGCTATGACTAAATACTAAAACTATAGGAATGCAGCAGCCCTCTCTGAAACTAGACTACAAGTACCTGGGGCTCCTAGTCTGTTATCATGGTCATAGGTACCTACACCTATCGATTAGACCTAGTGCCATCTATCAAAATTAATGTTTGTTTCATATCTCCCTTCTGGGCCAGGCCCCCAGCGATCCCCTCTATAGAGAGAAAAGTCCTCTACCACTACTAGTGGAAGTTGATAATAAGGAGAGACTCTGTTGCCATTACAACCACAGTGAAAGAACAAACCACATCAAATTTTTCACCAAGCCCTTACCTCATTGCTTCACAACCAATTCTGAACAGATGGTAGAGGAGAATCCTTCTCCTGTTGACACTGTGCTGCCTTCTAACCCAGCTGAAAAAAAAGATAATAACTCTGATCTCTCTCCTGAAGACCTGGATCAATTTGTTGTACAAATAGGTTTGGGCCTCAGCACCATGGTTCTGAAATACAGCAACCTCAAGACAGCCTTCCAGAACATGGAGCAACACATACCGGTCATCCAAGAATGGTAGATCAAAGACACTAAGGACTTGCAAGTCATGGTCAATACCCTCATCTCTCAAGTTGTACGCCTTGACTTCCAACTCCTCCTACAACAACCAACTACCCAACACTAATCTACCCTCCTACCATGTGCCAACATACAAACCTGAGTTCAGCAAGCTGCTAAAGCACTTCCAGTCAAGCCCCCTGCTACTTCACTAAAGAAGAAGCCTTTTTCTGCCCTCCTTACCAAATGAAACTATACAATTGTTATTGAGAGAGATGGCACAAAACTACCAAGCAATACCAATCACCTCACCATTCACAATGCCGAGAATACAGCAATCAAGAAGCAACTTATTTCTACTATTCTGTTCACACCCAACTACCATGTCCTCCTCATTAGTAAGGCGAACACTCCTGCCTCTACTATCCTTATAAACTACCACTTTCTTATTGAAAAAGCAATCATATCCACCACTCCTACCATTACTGGTCTCAGAAAAGATAAAGTTTGGCAAAAGGTTATCATATATGGCAACCCTACAAGTAATACTTTCTCCACTGTTCAAGCTTAGATTGAGGTATACAATTCGAGAACCCACCTCTCCTACCCTCTCAGATGGCTTACTACATAAGCCTGATGCTAGGACAAAGCAGCTTCTACTATGGTTCTAATGATTGCTAGTACCCTTTTGACAGAAAAAGTCCTCAGCAGAGGGCTCTCAGTTATTGGCAGAAAGTTTCAGGTACTATGCTACTTACCCTTTAGACCTGCTACCTAATACTCCAGCTGCTTGGAATTTGGTTAACACAGTATCCCATGCACCAAAATTTCCTACTGTACTATCTGGTCTAGAAACATGGAGCCTATCTGCATACCTGTGGACATTCTGACTCCTCTACTAGGAGTAATGTATGCTTTCATACTACTAGTACTAGCAAGTACCTCAACTGTGACAATAAACGCCTTGCAACTTGTCAGGAATTACTGTACCCACGTCTATGTATACCTGGTGGATAGTGAGAGCGGAAATGGAACTACTTAGGTTTCATTATCTTTGTTTCCTGCCAATGTATTAGTAGGCTATAGGTACTATAGAAGATTTCCTTGAAATATTATTGCTTGTGCCTACTGAATAGTTACTGCCAACATGTACAAGATAGATTCATGGACCTGTAGCTAGAGGATCATGATTATGTTATGTATATTAGTTGCCGCTTTAGAACCTGAAAGTTCTATAAGTATAATAAGATAATATTATAATAATAATAATAATAATAGCAAGGAGGGATGGCAGGTGGAAGTACTTTTAGATGCTACGATCGTTAGAAACTGGCTCCACTACCTGTTGCACTGGAAGGGTTACATGGATGCTAGATGGGAGCCCATCAACTCTCTCAATGGCCTACCAGCAATTGATTTCTTCCATCAATGTTAGCCTAACAAACCAGGACCCCTTTCTGAGTAGCTTGCCTCAGAGGTCTTTGGTATTAGAGAGAGGAGCGAATGTCACAGCTACAAGGTTTAGAACAGCACAGTTGCAGAACAGGGATTTCCTTTGTAGTAGATGGGTCATGTCTATTGTAGCATTGGGTAGTTGGCTGGTATAATAGAAACTTATAGAAGTAGAGGCATATATCATGGCTATGTATGACTAGCAAAGGATTACTGATCTTTAGGTTTCCTTTGTTTATCTAATAGGGCATACCTCTTATCAGTTTACTTTCTTTACACAATCTGGTATTGATGTTTGGACACTCTAACCTTTGTTCTTAAACACTAATAATGAAGCCTTTGTTCTGATACTTTTCAAGTTGAGAGAGTTATCTGGGTTTACTCAGTAGTTCTAAGAGTTGAGATTGATATTAGTGGAGCTGTTGTTTGTTGTTTGTTTGTTTGTTGGTACTCATCTTGCCTCCCCTCAGCTTGTCTCTATCAGGAGGCTGTGTGGACTAAGGGGCCTTCTCTTTACTTGATAGATCTTTGCTGCGGTAAACTGGTTCAGCTTTCCCATACTGATTCAGTTGCAGAGTTTCACATTTGTTGTATTGATTGGGATTGGTTGCTCTATGGAGAGCATCCTATTGATGAGACTGTTTAGTACCTCCATACTTGTGTTGAAGTTCTAATACAATCAAGTTCTCTTCGGCTGGTTCACATATTGCTTCCTGCAATACTAATATCCACTAAGTTAATTCATGACAGATCTGAATCTTTAACTTGTTGTACTGCTGACATCAGACATTTATGGTCCCGTCCTCCTTATGTGTTAGGAGGTAATATACCTGGCCATTAGCTACAGTCCTCAATTGGAATCCCACAATGTTGTTTCCCCCAGCTCTCCTAATATTTTCTGTTTCCTATAGTATTATGGGTTATTGTAGGGTCTACTTTCCGATCAGATTCAGTAGGGATCCCTTTGCCCCTGCATAATTACACCCCCTGTCTTAGCTTCTGCAGATGGAGTATGGTAGTGGTACGTCAGCAAAAAAAGATGCTTGCGTCCTGTGCGTCCTGTGCGTCAGACGCACAGGATGCACAGGATGCAAACCGTTACTCAGGACGCGACGCCGCGGCGCCCTGGCGCCCGAACTCCCCACTTTCTCGTTGCTGCCCCCTGCTCCCATCTGGATGTCGCTCCCGACGCCCGCTACGTCCGGACTGTCTATGCCGCACCCCCTCATCGTCCCAATCCCCCGGCACCTGAGCACATCGCGCTGTAACTACCTAACTCCTCCCATTCTCCATCCTGATCCCAATTACTGAATCCTCCCCTCTCCTAACAGGGTTAACCGCGCGCCTCACCATCTGGACTCGACGCCCCATCTCCTTGACAACTCTGGGCGGTTCTGGTATGTTCGTCCTCCTATCTGGATGTCAACATAGCACTCTTGGTTGATCCGGATATCATGGCATCTGGTTCCAAAATCCTGACACCCCGTGAATATTTCGTCTGTGATCTGGACCATGCCCGGCCCCCATTTCGCTCTGGTGTCGTGTTCTGCACGCGCACATCAGGATTGATACGTTTTTCTCACAATTTCTACCTTTAGGCCTGGTTCTGCTTTCTTTACCTTTGGCTCTTTTACAGTGCACGATTGCGTCGTGAACTTCAAGTTTCGTACAAGTAGCTACATGACGTCTATGGAGTTCAGCGTCACGTCATCTCTCTGCAATTTTTCCCTTATTACATGTATTCCTCCCCCTCGTCAATTCTCCTAAAATACCCTCTCCCCCTCGTCAATTCTCCTGAAGTACCCCCTCCCCCCGCCCTTTGGACGTCCCCACCCTTCCCTCACACGCCCAATGCTGCCTAATCGCAACTGCCCGACAGTCCTACGGGCGCCTCTTTCGTGCCTTGTGAATCGCCGAAACTCAACGAGAGTCGTGACACCTGAGATGATCTGTCAATGCCGCACTCTAGGGTATCATCCTGGCTGCTTGGGTCACAATGACGGAACACTAGCGCTGGGCTCCCCGATGTCTGGCCAAAATCAGATGTCACATCAGTGTCCTGCGATAGATTCCGGCTATCTCCGCGTACCAGTCGTGATATCATAGGTGATTCAGGCGCGGTGTAGATCTACCGGCGGGGCTGCCAGTGCGATTGCCTGGATTCCCGGTTCTCCAGTTCCGCCGCAACAGCATCCCAGTCATCATCGTAGCCTTCCCGTCGATCTTCCTGGACGCCATATTGTTGCTCGACTTTTTGAGTGATAGTCCGCCGGATTCCTGCGAGAATCCTGTCCTGTACCCACGCCGGACATTTCTGCCACGTTTGAACCTGCCTCGCAAAGAGGTCTTGCGCGAGAGCGATATGTTAGTCGGATCGGTGTCGAACGCAGCATGAAGAGTTTTGGGAGCATCTTACCTCCTACCACATCAGGCTTGAAGTCCCTCGGTTCCACGTATGCCCCCGTCTGCCACGCCCTAAGTCTATGGCAGATTATAGCACAAGTTAAACACACCATAGTGCCGTTGATCTCCGTTATAAAGTCGGGTTCTAGAATACCTCGCATTTTCTTTCCCGCGAAATACTTGCCATAGATAGCATCGGCGATCTGAGGCGCAAGGAATCTGAAACTGAGATTCTGTGCACAGTTTAGTCTGAGTTAGCAAGAATCCAAGGTCTGCCAATTCTGCTGCCAGTGACCAACCTCATACCCGACCGGGTCGTACATAAACTGATCCCCTTCTAAGAGATATTCAACCCTGCGCTGGACAGCTGCAGGCTCCTGGGGCAGTTCGTATAATTTTACAATGTTATGCTTCAGATGGTAGACGTATTGTGACCTTACCCCAGAGTGTTTTTGTCGTATCTATCTTTGTCAACAATCTGCAGAGCATCCGGTCATTGATTGCTGACTTACTAGGTTCAAAATATGCTCTGATGGCTCAATATCGGCAGGCTCTGACGTCTTATCCAGCGCCTCGCACCAAACGCTATGTATCTTGGCCGTCAAAGCAACCACATTTGGCAGTGGGTCAACAAAAAGGGTGTAACGGAGAATCAAAGTCTTGGCCATTTCTAGTATTGGACGTTCAGGTCCGGTCTCAAAATTCCGGCGCGTGGGATTTATGCCCCGGTTCCCCCCCTGTTGAGGTGTACCCGGATCAACTGCTGGGCTGGAACTTCTGATAACAGACGAGCTTGCCCATCTGCTGTGTGCTGGAGATGAATCACGAGCTGAACTTGATGATGGAAGGATCGCAGGACTGTACGCCCCGCCCCGAATTATACGACTTTGAAGCACTGGCATTTGCCGGGTAGGCACGACGTCCTGTGATCCTGACATGGTTGAGATCCGAACGGTTTTCGTGCGTTCCTGCCCCTGTCTCTTCCCAGATTGTGCTCCCCGAGCCCGCCCTGGTGTGGTGCCATCAGCGCTCTCAATATCTTCTGGATCAGGTCCGATGTCGGGTTCGGATTCCTCGGATACTGGCATATTTTGGTACTCATCACTGCTATCCTCAGATACCTGTACAGGTTCCGTATCGAGTTGTGCGTCGTGTTCGGTTTCTAGTTCTGTATATGCCGTGGTCTGTGATGTGTTCTTCTGGGGACGCTTTGTTGGTCTTGCTGCTTGGCTTGCAATTGGCGGTGGAGAAGAACCCGGACGTGATGAACGCTCGCTTGGCCATGTGCTCGGTCAGCTGTGTGTTTCATTTTGTTGGGTTGCCGGTCTCGTTTTTTTGAATGCCGTCGTCCCGGATCTGGCGCTGCGTCTGAGTCCATTTGGATTGCCTGCTCGGGGGTTTGGCTGACTGCGGGAGTGGGCCTGAGAATCCTTTTACATGATGTAATTGTACTTACCTGCAGTATCTTGCACCAAAGTTGGGATTCAAAGTGTAGGAAAGTGGTATTCTGGGTATGGATAAGAGTGGGTAGGCGTAGAAACCTCTTGCGTCCAACGACGCGCCGGTTCTTATACCAAAACACTACATTTAAGGGGGTTGGGAAGCACATGGTATCACTCGGTATTGGAGGCAAAGAATCAGGTACGAAAATGCGTTTTCTGAACCTTCTCCAGACTCTCTCTGAACTTTCTCTAGACTCTCCACGTCCCCGAATCACACTGGCAGCCTGGTGAGATGCCTGTGGAAATGAAAAGGGTGCTACCGCTACGAGTTGGCGTCCATCTAGCCACAACCGGTGTTGTGTAGCGACGTGGATTCTTTAGTAAAACTGCCCATGTCTAAAAGGGATTGGTTGAATCTAACCTCACCTCCGGACGCCGAATCCACTAGGCTGGGCGGCTGGGAGGATTCCATCATGTAAACCAATCACAGCAGCGCTCCAGAGGCAAACTCTTGACGCCAAGCTAGAACGGCGATAGTGGGCGCCACAGGAACAAAATTAAGCTAAAATTTTGATATCTTGCTAACTAACTAAGAATACAAGCCCACGCAAGGGGCGAAGGAAACCCGGATGCCAAAAAAAATGAGGTCTAACGATACAGAATGCCGAAGCAAGAAAAGGGGATTAAGAATATGTACAAGATGCAAAAATGGAAAGGAGAAAAAGGGGCTGGAAGCAAGGTAAAAATGATAGCAAAAAAAAGCAAGGGGAAGAAAGAACTCACCGAAAACGAAAGCAAAGAAAAAAACCCCAAAGAGACGAAAGAAAGATCAGGCGTCGGTATTGCGACGTGCTCCGCTGCGGAGCTAACGCGTCGGGGTCTGGACTTCGGATTCGTCAAGACGCGTCGTATTTTCCCTTACCTGGGCGGAGGGAGAGGGCAGGGAGAATGTGTCGGGGGCACTGGGGCTGTCCATTGCCTCATCGAGCCTGCCAGTGCTGCGCTGAGTCGTCCGGGAGCCACTAGCTCTACCGGATCTCGGTCGTGGGAGGACAGCGGGAGGTCGTGGGGGCGGCGCCGGTGTTTGTGGGGGTGGAGCCGGAGGTTGTGGGGGGGGAGCCGGAGGTTGTGGGGGGGGAGCGGGAGGTTGTGGGGGTGGAGCCGGAGGTTGTGGGCGGGGAGCCGGAGGTTGTGGGGGGGGTAGCCGGAGGTTG
>LN891134.1:249998-263264 GCA_900010015.1 Tuber aestivum | reverse complement strand
CCCTCACCCACAGATAGGCCTCCGGTTGGCTCTATACTGTGCGAGCACTTGACTGGGCTTCGTGCCTCGTCCTTACGGGCATGTCCCGATAACTCATTGGACTGTTGGCGATTTCGTCCCAACACTTTCTGTCCATGTCAGAGGTGGTCAACCTCGCTTAGCTCGTATCTCCACGGTTACCCGTCCGATTGACTCCATTACACTTTTCAGACACGGCCTGATGTCCCCTCTTATATATCCTGCGAACAGCTTCCGGTCGGTCAGACGGCGACGACGTATACGGTGTTATGAAGCATGCTTCGTTTTCACCGGTTTATACTGTCGGGACACCAAATTCCGGCGACACTATTACTGTGCGCAGGGCTAATGGCGGGGCCGGAGGGGGGTGTTGGCTATGAAATCTTCGCCGTTTTCAGGAGGTCTGTGCGCGGGGAAGGTCTGTGTGTTCATATGTGTAACAGATATTGACAAAGTTCCTTGCTAGCAACTGGTTTTTGACCATTGATCGCCACGCCATATATAGTATCTTCCCCTACACGCTATCCGCGAAGCCAAGAGACGTCTTATACTTGCTGATTTTTCGACTAACAGGGCGCTGACCGTTAACCTCTCCAGCAAGGGAATTCGCAGGAAGCACGTACGCTTGACCTGCGGGACTCGGATGTTTCTTCTTTCCCTTACCGAAGTTGGGCCTGTGGATGTACTGGAAGTTAATGGGGGCCTGCGCTATGCCATCTTGCTTTATTCTAATAGGTGGAATGGCTGGAGGTTTTGTGTGTTGTGGGCGTTAGGAATAAGTGTAAATAGTTGGTAGTACGGCATCATTCCCGGGTGGGCAGTTCATTTTATTAATCAGAAATCACGACAGTCAACATGAACATGGGCTTGTTTTTGAACAATTTGGGAATTATATTCCCACGTTCGGGACGTTCTGGCTGGCACGGGATGAAAGTTGGATAATCAAACTATGCGATAGGTATTTATAATCAAGAGTATAAACTCAGAGGTCTACTACTAGTGCTAATGAAACTCGGTAGCTAGAAAGAACATGCACTTGCTCTTACCTGATGTCGCCATTCAGCGTGCTAGACCGGAACCTGTACTAGCAGTATTTCCTGAAGTGACAAGCGCCTAAACTTCCCTCCGCCAGCATGCCTACGCATAAACACCCCGTCACGCGTCTCTGGACCTATTCAAAATTCACCTCAATTGCTGGCTTCCCAATCGCCATGCCTATCAAGTACTCTTTTTGTCGCCGCCGGTACGCTCGCGCAGGCCCTTTTGACCAACACCTCCGAACGGCGCATTCAAATTTAGACGTCATTCTCGCGTCTACTGTACGGCGCATTGCCCCCACAGATCATACTCACGTTGCCGGCGGCGAAGCAGACGTACCTAACCAAGACGACGCGAACGGCGAGAAAGAACAGCTCGATTCAGACTACGAATCTGAAGTGAGCTGCGGCGGATCCGATGCCAGTAGATTAAATGTTGCGTGTGAGTCCGATACGGAACCACTCCATGTTGATAGGGTTTCTTCATCAGCCACTCGACGAGCGGATTATCCAGGCGCTGGGCAATCAATTGGGGACGTGAAGGGATTTGAAGAAGAACTGGATAATCTGTCCGAGGACCCATGGGCCCCATTCTCTACGCCACATGAGTTCAAACTCGCGTCCTGGTTTATTTGGTCTAAAGTCCCAAAGTCACGAATCAACGAGTACTTTTCAACCGGTCTCGGCACATCCGCCTCAGCAGGCTTTACCTCGATGTATACATTAAAGGCCCGCCTTCGGCAATTAGATCTATATGGTCCTTATCTGCAATGGTTCGAAGGCCAAGTTGACGATGGCACGAGAAGATTGCCGTTTTTCTATCGCAACGTCCTGGACTGTGTCAGATATCTTCTGCGCCAGATCACATATACCGAAGATCTCGCATACGTGCCGCGGCGTGAATATGATGCCAACGGTCACAGGGTATATGGCGAAATGCATACAGCGGACTGGTGGTGGGACATCCAAGTACAGTGCCACATTGTTACCCAACTACTGTTGGCGGGAGCTCAAGCTAACAGATCTCAGGACGCCCTTCCGCGTGGCGCCATAGTCGTCCCCATTATTGGGATGTCGGATCAGACACACCTCAGCAACTTCTCTGGTGACCAGAAGGCATGGCCGGTATATATCACAGTTGGAAATCTGCCGTCGACCACGCGTAACCGACCTGGATCAATGGCAGTTCTCCTTCTCGCTCTCTTGCCTGTGCCCCCAAAACTGGCAAACTCCGCTTCCGCAAATGAACTCCAGCGACAAATCAATGTGGATACGGTACAAGGCGTATTCCAGCTCATATTTGAGCCCTTGCAAGATGCAGCACAAGGGGGCGTCCCGGTCGACTGCGCAGATGGGAGAGTCCGGAGGTGCTTCCCTATATTGGCGGCTTGGACGGCGGATCATATGGAAAATGTGGCCCTACATGGAGTAAAATCCAATGCCTGTCCGAAGTGCGAGGTGTCTCCGGATAGGTTAGGATCCTTGATACAAAACAGGTATCCCACGAGAGATTACGCGACATACGAACGACTACAACAAGGAAGCCTGGATCATGAAACAGACTCCGTGGCCGACGACATCAATAGCACCTTTGAGGGTCTTGGCGTCAAGATTGGACGAAACGTCTTTCATGGGCTTCCACGTGTTTTGGCGCCCGATCTATACAAACCAGATTTGCTCCATACAGTTTACCTCGGACTATTTAAGCACATGATGGACTGGGTTCAAACATTTCTCAAGCAACATACACGAAGTCAAGCTTTCGACGACGCCTGGAAGGCTTTACCACCATATCCGGGATTCTTTGTTCCGAAAAAAGCGTACCGCGAGGTTACGCAATGGCAAGGAAAGGAGATGAGGAACCTGGGTCGCTGTCTTCTGGGAGTGCTTGCCGTGGCGCTGAGACAACCCGACAGTACACAAGTAGGACCCTTCAAACGCGCCCTGGCGTGCATTAGATATTTACTGGATTTCAGTTTAATGGCACAATACCGAAGCCATACACTGGAGACTTTAGATTATATGCAAAATTATCTCAACCGGTTCCATGCGACGAAGGATGTTTTCCTCGAGTTTCGGATATCAAAACGCACACGAGCAAAAGTTTAGGAGCAACGGAGAGAACAACGCAGAGCAGCCGTAGCTCAATCACCAGCCCGCGCGAAATCCAACCGGCTCCAGACGTAAGTGCAGCAACGTGAGATTGAAGACGACCAGCATTTGGACTTGATCCATACAGAAAGTCATTTCCATTTTATCAAGATGCATCTACTTGCTCACTTTTGCGATCACGTAACCCGGTTTGGCAACATTTCAATGTATTCTACCGAGTTTGGGGAGCTGGCCCATAAGGAACAGATTAAAGACGGATGGCGACGCTCGAATAAAAATAATGCTGCGCGGCAAATACTCGACAGCTACGGCCGACAACACTCGATCCGAATGCGGCTTCTGAACTTAGATTTCCTACGACGTCGCGGGGCCCACATCCCGGCTGACGTTGTTAAACTATTGGACCCGGCGAGCCCACTATCCGTACCAGAGACCCGCCGTAGGGTCCTGAGAGGACGTCGTGCTGATGTTTCTGATGCTTCAGATTTTTGCAACGTCTTGGGTATCTCGATTGAGAACCTCTGTGGGGAATTGATTCGATATAGCCGTCAAGGCCTGCCCCTTGACTGCCGGCTTCCGGAAGATCCTGCCGTACTCCGGTATCTTCCTGTCGAGCTCCTAACACAAGTTGAAATTCCTGTTCTGGCGTATCAGGAAACAGATGTTTACGACATACACCGGGCGCGATCCACAGGAGACGAGCCGTTCCGGAAACAGGGAAGCAGCAATGATTGGGTTTGGGTACGGACTGGTGGGGAGGAGATGTATGCTGCGCTAAGAGGACGCCTGCCGGAGAAACTTGTGGGGCTCTTCAAACTCCGAGACTGCACACAGGGCGATAGGGTTTACCGACTCGCGTGTGTCCAACTGCTGAGCGTAGTTAACTCGGGATGCCCATCCGAGTTTCATGATCTCATCACCGTACAGCTGAAGCAGGGTGCCCGAAGATTTACCATAGTAGATATTGGCACCATTACCGGCTTGGCGCACTTGATCCAGGACGCGGAACAGCGCTGGCTTGTTAATAGTCGGATCGATTTCCGGTCGTTCAACGAAATATATTGAACGATTTGGCAAATCGCTCAGCCAGTATTCGATCCCACAGGAAGCACAATGCGGTGCAGGGCCAAAACAGGTCTTTTCATCCTGTTCTCATAGTATGGGCGTGGGGCTGGGACACCTAGGAATTGATGGCATTCAACATGTGGGACTTAGGCGCTTACGGCAAGAGAAGGGCGAGAATGAGGGCTATGGCGTGGATAACACATAATGGGAAGCTCTTGGAGTTGTAACCCGCCGTAGATAGCATAATGTAGATAGATTCGGAAGTCATAAAATGGAAATAAACTTGATCGAGATATGACATTCACAGTGGGAATGGGGTAGTGGCAAATGGAAGCCTACACGAGATACAGAGTCCTGAAATCCGTAGGACCCAATTCTGAAAGTAGAAGTGCGGCGTCAGGAGTTCCCAGTGAGGTGCAGGCTCCCGGGGGAGATGTGGACCGAGTCCAGATGCCAGAGGATGGGACGATGTGAACCAGACGGGGGGACGCCGGGTATCAAAACACGGTATCGCCGCCCTGAGAAGAGCAGATACGCCGAATGCGTTACAACAGGATGGAGAAAGAAGGTGTGGATACGGGCGTCCGGAATAGAATGAAATGTGGGAGGTGAGTGGGGACGGGGTCAGGACGGCCGGACGTGGGAGGCGTCGCAGATGACGGGATAAACCGGGGGTTGAAATGGAGGACGCAGCTGACGCGGCTGGCCGTTGCAATGCAAGACCAGACGCACAGGACGCAGGGGATGCAGGGGAAAAACACCGGGCGTCCGGACGCGGCGCCCGCGCATCTGACGCAGGATTTATTTTCGCTGATGGAGCAAGACGTAAAGTTTGTCCGGGTCAAACGGGATCCCCGTATGATAGTAGGTGATACAAATTAGGAACGGTACATTGTTTAGCGATAGATAGATGTAGCCCGCGACCACCCAGACGTGGAATATAAATATCAAGGTGCCTCCTTAGCTTTCAGAACATCCTCCGTCTCCGCTACACCTCCGGCAATTGAAAACTCAACACCACGGTTTTTGTCGTGAGTTTTTTGTTTCGTCGCGAAACTTTCTCCACCCTCCCGCCCACTCCTGCCTTTGGCCTCGGCCTAGGGGAGTCTGGCTCCTCTCTTCTCTCACGCCCAGGGTATTGACTTCGGTCTACCGTCGCAGGGCCCTCTCTCTCCCTGGGGGTTGGTTGGTCGGAGGCCCTCCTCGGCTGGCTAGCAGGTGGTGGGATCCCTTCCACTACAGTGACGCTATCTCTCCCAGAACAAGGGACTACATGAGAGACGCGGTAAAACACCTGCTATGCTTTCCCCAGGTGGCCGTTGATGATCTTCCTTACTCCCCCTTCCTCCTCCCCCCACGCGTGGTGGGGAGTCCTCTCCTCCTCTTGGGTTGGCCTCGCTTAGCCTTCCCACGGTCGGCAACCCCTTAACCACCATCGTCAGACGGCCGGGACTACAGTTGCAGTAGGGGAGAACAGCCAACAGGCTACGGGCGATCTCCCCATTCTCTTGTTCCCCTAAGAGGCTGCCTAGTCAGACACGAACGCGATACCGATAGACGATGTTCAAGGTCTTTAGGTCTACCGCTCCACTCTCCTCTCCCTACGGTCGGATTGGCTGGCACCCTACTGCTACACCTTCCCCTCCCCCTGGTTATCGCCCACGGCCGGCTGGTCTCCTCCTTCCCTCCATGGTATTACACGGTCTCCTTGGAGTGGGTCTAGGGGGGGCCCCCTATCTTAGCGCGCTTCGTGCGTCGCTTCCCGCTTGAATGAGTGGACTCGCCCTCCGGGGCCTACGTGGCTTGCTACTAACCTTTCTTTTGTCTTTTTGGGATTTCTCAGCTGGTTTTCCTGGCCCTTCCTGCTTTCTTCTTAGTTAGGATTTCCTTGTTCGTCCATCTAGCCGGGCTTGTGTTTCTTTTCTTTGAGGCGAGATGTGCGGTTGGCTCCATACCAGAGGGGCTTGGGGGGTTGGCTTTTTCCTGTGGTGAGAGGAGGGATATAGGTTTTTTGTCGTCATAGCTAGCACTCCATACGTTTTTTGTACCCTAAACAAATAATCAATTTGTTAAACAAAAAAAAAAAATCCTTAGCTTTCAGAATCATCAGCGAATGGAGAAGAGATCTTATCAATATATTCGTTATACTTTGATACATATTTTTGTTACAAGCTTTCTTGACCACTCTCTGAGAAACCTTATAGGCCCCAGTTACAATTCGTCCAACTTAGAATTGGCTGCCGCCTAACACTATATTGATAACCTCTGGTCACCAAAGCCTTCACGAGAATCCAGATCTTTCTACTCTCCAATACCTACGATGGCTCAACGAACCATTACCGATGTCCCGATGGAAGACTCCCCAGTCATTCCACGAGACCCCTCACTATTTGCCTCCCGGCAACCAAGTCCCTTAAGTGGACGACCCAGATTCGCGCAGTCCCCAAGATCGTTTTCTACTTCGCCACCACCATTGTCTACAGACTCAGCCTTTGCTGCCTTACTATCGCAATGGCTTGGACAACTAGACCGAACTGTTCACGAAACCAAAAACGACAGTATGGTAGCTTACCACGCACTGTCAGACCGAGGAAGACACATAGCCGATGGTCTAATGAAGCTACAAGAAAGACTTTGGGCTGGAGAAACTATTGTCGCGGACGAAATGACCTAATAGAACAAGCGAGGCCAGGAATTACAAACCGAAGTCTCTAGAGAATTTAACCGTTACCGCCTAGCTGTAGAACAGGTACTTCATCAACATCAAGGTCAACATGACCAACACCGAGAAGCGGCCTCGCAGTTACAGCAAAACATCAGACAGAGCGGCCAAGAATCCGTACAAAGAGACGAGCACCTTTATGCCGTAATCAAAACCTTGGAAACCAGGCTCGAGCAACAAGCCATAGCTCAAGGACACAAGGACCTCGCCCACATCGCCGCACGACAAAACTTTGATAAAACTTTCGAAGGAAGGCTAAGAGATCTTCAAAAAGCTGCCAGCCATGCAGCAAAACGAAGCGAGATCGACCGCCGCGAAACAGACGAACACATCAAGACAAGGTTCGATAAACTCGATAGAAGGATAGACATGGTCAGTGCGGATGCGGTCAAAGTGGCCATTGAGGCTGCACATTCTGAACGAGGAACCTCCCTGGCTCAATCTGGGAGAAGAGGGAGAAGCCGAGTACCAGAGCAACAGGACGCCTCAGATGCGGACTACTATGCCCCACCTCCGCCAAAGGATAAAGGAAAGGAACCAGCCAAACCCACTGGTGCCCCTGGCCCATCTGGAGGAGGTGGAGGACCACCTGATGACGATCCCAATGATCGACCTTCATCTGATGATGAAAACTGACCCTTGAGACAGCCATTCCCATGAAGACCACGTCGGACCGCCGCAGGAGACACAACGGAAGTAGATGCTAATGACTTAATAGAGGGATTGGAAAGAGCATATGCTAACTCGCAGAAAAAACATGCGGAACCACCCCCCTCTTTCGAGAATAAAGCTTACCAAGACACAACGACTTGGCTAATCTAGTGTCAGGACTATTTCGCTCGAAATGAGTGACAGTGGACCGACGAGACGCAAAAGGTCATCTATGCCCTTGGGCGTATGAAGGGACCCGAAGTTGGACCTTTTACCGATTATTATCGGAAAAGTATGCAAGGGTTAGAAGGATACCTGGCTCGCCCAGAATTCAACACTTGGGCACAATTTTACTCGGAAGTCCGGGACAGGTATTGTCCCACAAATAGGGATCGAAAGGCTATAGAGAAAATAAAGCATAAAAAATATTCAGGCAACATAGAAAGTTTTCTTACAAAAATAGAGTTGTACAATATCCATGCCCAACTCAGGGAAGTTGCATGGAGAAAGGTAGTCGAAGATAAGCTGCCAAAAGACTTATTATTACGGTTGTCCTACGAGGACCACGAAACCGATAGAGCCTGGAGAGCTCATGTCCGACACGTTGGACATCAATATGAGGAGTACGAGGAGAGGATGAAGTTAGCGGGACACGACCATGGGAAACCCAGTGCCTCTAATCCGCGGAAACGAAAGGTCGACGAACCTTCAAGGCCAGGTACTGATTTCAAAAAGAAACACGACTGGTCATCTGAACCAAATTCAAAGTTCAGCGGCGGAAAGAAGAAGGCAATGAATAAAGAGCCCTCCAAGCCGCAAAAATTTGGTGATGGAAAACGTGTGCACCATGAGTGGAAAAAAGCACACGAAGGGATCCCCGAATCCCTAGTCAAGACACGACGAGAGAATCAAGGCTGCACTCGTTGCGGGCTCACAAACCACAAGTGGGCCGATTGTCGGAAAGATGCTGCTGTGAATCACCTCACCCAGCGTAAAAATGCAGCCCCGAGGCCCAAGAGATTAGAGGTGCGAGAGAAGGCAAATAAGCCAACAATCCACCATGCCCGACAAGATCCAACCCCTCGGATTTGGGAGATGAGCAATGAAGACTAAGGGATAGTCACTTGTCGGTCTTTCGAAGTATACCCCCGAGAGGAAGAAATCCGTAATACCTGGTCCGTTGACAGGAATTACGCAGGGAGCCCTTACAAACCTTTGGGACGGGTGGCAAGGACACTTAGCTAAGAATCACAGCGAATGGTACCTAAGGGGAGCACAAGACCTCTACCAAGCTGTACCCTCCCACGGGCGAAAGAATGAAAGGCCAGATTAGCAACAGGCAAAGTTGTGACCCTGTATTAGATGCAAAATCCTCACTTCGTAGGTGACTGCCGACTTTCGATGTACGCACAGGAAGTGCAGTAGAGTCGCCGATACCGAACCGAGGAAATGGTCTAGTTATGGCAGGAAGAGTTCAGGAGGCACCCACGGCTACAGCAATGGGGTAGTCAGTCGGCAAGCGAGTAGTGGCACAGCGTGCTTAGCCGTTACAGCGCAACTGACTGGAATCGAAACTTACCTAAGACTGGGTTAAAAGGTCGATCCTCGACTCCATAGGATCTTTGGAGTTTGGTATGATTAAATATCGTTAATGAGGGTAACAAAGGCAAAGATTGTCTGAGGAGGCTTTAGGAGCCGAAACCACGCTGGCGCGGTAACAATCCCCCGCGCCAACAACCAACCACAAAATGACTTCAATTAAGCGAAAACAGGGTAACCCCACCAGGGCCCCTAAGCGAGCAAAAATTAATGTTCCAACACCGGCGCATTACAAGTGTCCTGAAGGCAAAGCCTTCATCTACCACGAAGGAAAAAGAGTCCCAATTCGTGTGTTATTAGACTCGGGCTCTAATATTTTCGTACTTAGGAGCAAATTGGTGCACGAGCTAGCACTACCTACTGAAACAAGGATCAAGCCCTTAGGCATTAAGGGATTTGATGGAACTACCTCTACAAGAGGAGGATAGCTATACACCCATCCAATACAACTGGAGATTGGACAAAACCAACACACGTACCAAGTCTCTTGCGAAGTTACCGATGCAGGAAATTTCGATATGATTATACCCTTCGGCTGGTGGTACGACCAACACCCAATAAGTGGCATCGAGGACCCAACAAGGTGGGAATTCAATGCCAAAAAATGTTCCAAACATGTCGGAACAAATGATGAAGGAATAGATGTCGAATAGGATGACAACTTGGTATGGGAAGAAAATGCGATATATGTGGGACATGTACGCAAAAGCAAAGGAATGATAGCTCCCTTTACCTACCCGGAAGTAGATTGGGATATTGCATGGGAAAATGTTCCAAAGCCTTATCACCAATTCAAGGACCTATTCAAAGGCCCAATGGCGGCAGAACTACCGCCGCACAGATCGTTTGATCATAAAATCGAACTCTTACTTGGGACACAACCACTGTGGGGACCGATTTATTCGCTAACCGAAAAAGAGCGAAAAACCTTAAGTGAGTATTTGGACAAAATGCTTAAAGAAGGAAAAATCGTCCCAAGTCAATCACCGGCAAGAGCACCAGTACTCCTTGCCCCAAAACCTGGACGAGGACTAAGGCTATGTGTGGACTACCGAGGATTAAACAAGGTAACCATAGCTAACAAGTACCCCTTACCTCTGATGACTACACTTAGGGATATGATCTTTGGATCAGAGATACTGTCTAAAATCGACCTCGACGCGGCTTTCTATTGCATAAGCCTACCACAAAAGGACCAGTGGAAGTCAGCTTTTGGTTGCCACAGAGGACATTTTGAATACCGGGTAATGCCCTTTGGTATGATTAATGCCCCTGCAACTTTTCAAAGCATGATGCAGACTATACTACGCGAGTTCTTGGATAATGGAGTAGACGTCTATATGGATGACATCTTGATTTACTCCAAAATTGAAGAAGAACATATCGCGCTAGTTCAGAAGGTCATGCAAAAGCTAAGGGAAAACAAATTAGCGATATCCATCAAAAAATCAGTTTTTCATGTGAAAAGCGTTGAGTTTTTAGGATATATCGTCAGTGGCACCGGAGTCGAAATGAGCGAAAGAAAGGTCGATGCCATTAGGCAGTGGAAACACCCAGAGTCAGTCCGGGGAATTCAGGTATTTATGGGATTCGCAAATTTTTACCGGAGATTTATCAAAAACCTTTCCGCGATTTGCAAACCCATAACGGAATTACTAAAAGGAAATCCGAAGGATTTCAAATGGACCAGTGAGGCTGATGGCTCTTTTGAATTGCTAAAAGAAAAATTCGTCACAGTACCGATCCTATGCCACTTTGACTCATATCGCGAGACGGTAGTGGAAACAGATGCTAGCGACTTCGTACTCGGATGCATCCTTTCGCAATTCATCGAGAAACAATTACACCCGGTCGCTTTCCACTCAAGAAAGTTGAACCCGGCGGAACGCAACTACGATATCCACGACAAAGAATTACTTGCAATTGTGGAAGCGTTCCAAGAATGGCAACATTACCTCATGGGAACTGACAGACCAATTACGGTTTACACCGACCACCAGAACCTGCAGTATTTCCTAACAACCAAAGCTTGGAGTGGCAGACAAATTAGGTGGGCACAAAAATTGGCTGACTTAATTTTAAAATCGTTTATAGACCAGGATCCAGGAGCAGCAAGCCTGATGCTCTAAGCAGACGGCTGGAGTACCATCCCGAGGAGGGAGCTGCGCAAAGTGAACAGTCCATTCTCAAACCTGAACACTTCTGCAACATGATCCAAATTTCTATAATCATCGGAGAAGATGACAATATGGATCCAGCTCCGGTTATACCAAACAACCAGCACCAATTTTGAGCAATGGGCCTAGACTCGAAGGCCCTCCTGCCTACACGAGGTACCGCCCAAGCAGCAGGTTATGACCTGTATGCACTACGAGATTCGGTAATCCCAAGCAAGGGGCAAGCCCTTGTGGATACCGGAATCGCAATCACAGTTCCCGAAGGAACAAATGGTCGGATAGCTCCAAAAAGTGGACTAGCGACCAAACACTTGATCGACGTCAAAGCTGGCATCATAGATGCAGACTACCATGGAGAAGTAAAAGCCTTGTTGTATAACTTGGGAAAAGAGGATTACAAAGTACAAGCGGGAAGTAAAATCGCACAACTGATTCTAGAACAGATCCATACAGGCGACCTATCGGAACGCATGGAACTAGATGATACCGAGCGAGGCAACCAAGGTTTTGGAAGTACTGGTACTGGCTTGGAAGAGGTATCTAGACACACCAGCTTCCTTTACGACAACCCAGACGAAAACAAGCACTTCGACCAACTCGACCTTGATCGATAATGGCTACTCCATGAGAAGTCTACCGTGATGGCTACCCGAGTGGTCATCAACGTAACACCTAAGGAATTCAATGAAGAATTCCTGCAAACTGTTCGAGATGCCGGCACGGATGACCAAGATTGGACATCTCGGAAAACAGAACTAGAAGGCCTAAAAAGACAGGATAAGGAAGGACCAAAACATTGGAAACTGGATAAAGGTCTTATATACTTCAAGAACCGACTATTCATCCCAGCCTCAGAACCTATACAAACCATGATCACTAAAAGCTGCCACGACTCTAAGGTAGCCGGACACTTCGGACAAGAGAAAACTCTGGAAATCATAACCAGAGATTTCCACTGGAAAGGGATTACCAACTGGATTAACGATTACGTTGGCTCTTGCGACGATAGTCAACATAGCAAGTCACCGCGACATGCGCACTACAGGTTCCTCCAACCTTTAGGAATTCCCTACGCCGCATGGACTTCAATTTCGGCTGACTTCATTACCCAACTCCCAGAATCCAGCGGAAGTACCCAGATCATAGTAGTAGTTGACAGGTTTACCAAAATGGCCCACTTCGTCCCCTTACCTACTACCGCGACCGCTAAAGACATGGCCACGGCCTTCTTAAAAGAAGTTTGGAAATTGCATGGACTCCCAACCGAGATCATCTCGGACATGGATGCCAAATTCGCAGGAGAATTTTGGGAATCCCTCTGCACTCTACTAGGCATTAAGCGAAAGATGTCAACAGCTTACCACCCTCAGACTGACGGACAAACCGAAAGGACCAACCAAGTGCTGGAAGGTTACCTAAGAACTTTTGTCAACTACGATCAAGACGACTGGTATTCCCTGTTGTTGTTAAGAATCCTACCGAGTAGGACCTAGCGACAGGTAACGATACTTCTCTGTAAGGTGATAGTTCTCAGGCCCGAGCCTACGCGCTCCTGATAGTTCAGTCCTATGACTACTATCGCGTTCGCGCCTATCTCCTTATTCTACTTCTGAGTCCTCGCTTAGGACTCAATCTCTTCTTGTGGGAGGAAAGACAATTCTTAGGTTTCTTAAGATAAATCTTAAAAAGCATAAAGGTAGGTTTTATTTGATAACAACTTAAAGGTAGGAAATAAACAAGAAGAACGTGTGAAGAGCTAATACTAGGGGTCCTAGTGACCCTTTATATAGTAGCTCTTCACCCAGCGTGACTCACATCTCGCGTCACGCGAACCCTGTGACTCATTACCGTGAGTCATATGAAATCCATCAGACGACTCCTATGA
>LN891134.1:238184-249978 GCA_900010015.1 Tuber aestivum | reverse complement strand
ACATAATAACCTATGGCGTACTAGTGTGCGTCATTGTCATGAACTGTGACTAAGCAAGGCAGATTTCACATAGCTCGGATTTCCGAGTTATAGGTATGTTGGGATTTCACAGGACACACACTAGTGCGCTATAGGTTATTATGTTTACCTGTTCGTGACTCACAGTTGTGAGTCACACGATGTTATGATTTTCACACATGACTCATATTTAGGAGTCATGGGTTTCACTCAGGTGATGCGAGTTACACACCTGACTTGGTTATTATGTTTTGATTAGCTTAGGCATGTTGCGCAGCGACTCATAGGAGTCGTCTGATGGATTTCATATGACTCATGGTTATGAGTCACAGGGTTCGCGTGATGAGAGGTGTGAGTCACGCCAGGTGAAGAGCGACTATATAAAGGGTCACTAGGACCCCGAGTATGAGCTCTTCACACATTCTTCTTGTTTATTTCCTACCTTTAAGTTATTATCAATAAAACCACCTTTACGTTCTTTAAGATTTATCTTAAGAGACCTGAGAAGTGTCTTTCCTCTCAGAAGAAAAAATTAAGTCCTAAGCGAGGACTAAGAAGAAGAATAAGAAGATAGGCGTGAACACGATAGTAGTTAAAAGGACTAGACTATCGGGATCGCGTAGGCACAGGCCTGAGAACTATCATCTTACAGAGAAGTATCGTTAGCTGTTGCTAGGTCCTACTCGGTAGGATTCTTAACAGTCATGTGGAATCCTAACATACCTATAACTCGGAAATCCTAGCTATGTGAAATCTGCCTTGCTTAGTCACAGTTTGTGACATTAGCTCCCCTCTCCCTCAGTCTGAGTCCCATCGGGCTTCAGTCTTCTATCCCCCATCTTCTTTCTTCGGATAGCAGATAGTACCTATTCGTTCCCGTATTCACCCTGACCACCCTGGCCAGAGTTTTCCTTGCTTCCTTCTCTTCTCTCCTCCAGTCATTCTGGAGAGCCTTCCTCATATTTCTCTCTCCTCGCAACTCCTTCGTCAAATTGTCGTTGCTCCACCTCATCCTCTCTAGCTCCTTCTTGAGCTTCTCTATTTTTTCCGCCTGATACTCCAGCAACCTGCTGGTTTCCGTTTTCTCGGCTAACCACTTCATTTTGACCTCCGTCGAGGTCTCGGGTTCCGTCTCGTCTTCCATCTCTTCTTGCCAGGAAACTTGCTTCAATTTCCTAGGTCTCCCCCATCTTTTTTGTTTCTTCGAGCCCCCTCCTCCTCGATTCCGTCCTCGGAGTCAGCTCGATGTATTCTACCAGATTCACTGGCTCTGGTGTGGGGGATTTCGGTGGCATCGGGGATCTCGTTGGTGATCGCAGAGGCGAAGTCTTGGGTAGCCATTTGTTCTTCTCCCAAGGCCTGTATCCCGAGCCTTCCTTGTCCCTTTGGTGCACTTGGCACCCGTCGTCGTAGCAACCTGTCCATGACAGGTTCGCGTGTTCCCTTTGGGTAGTGGGAGTCTCATGTATCGGTAGGTCTTTCAGACTTATCCAGTCCTCGGGGTTGTATTCTATTTCGTTCTTCGTTTGTTCAGGGCTCAGGGTGCGGTATCCTGGGCTGGTTGGCGTGATGTGTTTGAACGTGTCTTTTTTTGGATCAGTCAGGAGTGATGCATTCAACGGTATCGTTTCCATTTTTGTCTGAGGCTGATGCCAGAAGTAGGTGTCTGTTCTGTGTAGTGGCGGGGCCACATATTTGGATTCGGGTGCATTTTCTACCGTTGCTTGACGGCTTGCTGGGGTATCGTTGATGGAATTGGTTGACTGCATTTTGCGCGTGATCGAAGTTCTCGGCTGGGTACCAAGTCATATCGTGTTCTGGAGAGTATCCAGTCCACTTCGCTCGGTATTGCAAACGACCGTAGTGTGATCGAGAGTCAATGATTTCTTCGTGTTCGTATTCTGATTCACCGTCTATCTCAATAGGCAGTGGTGGGGGCTTTTCTTGATATGGTAGAGGATTGTCTTGATAGAGTTCGAGGAGACTGATGTGGAAGGTGTTGTGTATTTTCATTGACGTTGGGAGGTCGAGCTTATAAGCGTGACTTCCTATTCTTGCCAATATCTTGAATGGTCCTATTTTCTTGTAATCTAGTTTTTTCGTTAGTCGTGTGGTTCGGATGTTGTGTGGTAGTAACCAAATCATGTCTCCTGATTTTAGGTTTGAATCGGGTTTTCTGTGACGATCGTAGTTTTCCTTTTGTCGTAACTGTGCCGCAACCATTTCGTTTCGCAATGTGTCATGTAGTTGACTCATATCTTTTTTATCCGTTATCTTTCCTTGGAGCATATGACCTATGGTTTCATATTCTGGATGTGTGCCGTAATTTGCGAGGAAAGGAGTTGTCTTGATTGTTTCTTGCTTTCCGTTGTTGTAGGCGAATTCAGCTAGTGGTAGCCAGTCGTACCAATCATCTTGTTGGTAGTTGATGTATGCGTGGAGATATTGTTCTAATATGCCATTGATTCTTTCCGTTTGCCCATCCGTCTGGGGGTGGAAGGCTGTGCTCATTCGTCGTTCGATTCCTAGTTTTTCTGTTGTTTCCTTCCACACTTCTGAAGTAAATAATGATCCCCTGTCACTAATGATGTCTTTGGGTAACCCGTGTAGGCGGTATATTTCTTTTGGGAATATGGTTGCAAACTGCCGTGCCGTCATATCCGTTTTGCATGGTATGAAGTGACTCATTTTGGTCCCGCGATCTACTACCACTAATATGGCGTCATGATCGTTTGACTTGGGTAATTTGGTTATAAAGTCTAATGATATAGACTTCCATGGTTTTTCTGGGGCCTCGTTTGATTTGAGTAATCCATAAGGTGCGTGTCGTACCACTTTGATTCTTTGGCATGTGTCGCAATTCTTGACATATCGTTTGATGTCTTCTCTTATCTTGGGCCAGTAATATCTTTGGTTAATGAATTCGGTAGTTTTGGCGGTTCCTCCATGCCCGGCATATGGAGGGTCATGATGGTGTCGTATGATCTCCGTGCGTAGCTCCTCTTTGCTCGGTATCCAGATTTTCCTGTTGTACCACAGGTAGTCATCTTCCCATTGGCACAACCCTAAGGCTACCCCCTTGGCTTCCTTGATTCCTTGCGCCAGTTTTTCCCTGATGGCTTGGATTTCCTTGTCTTGGAAACTTTCTTTCTTGATATCTGCTTCCAATGTTGTTCGTGTGTTGATTTCGTTCAGGGACTCATATCCACTGTCTTCATCTTCTGATTGAAAATATTTTTCTTTTGGTAACAGTATTTGTTGTTTCTGTTTGATTCTTTCATCTTCTGGATCTTTTGGTTTGTCCGCTGATCGTCTCGTCAAGGCATCTGGCTTTCCTCCTTCTTTTCCGGGGCAGTATTCGATCTTGAAGTTGTAGGTGCTGAGTTTCTCCATCCACCTTATTTGACATCCGTTTAGCTCCTTCGTGGTCATGAAGGGTACCAAGTTTTTGTGGTCCGTGAGTATTTTGACTGGTGCCTGATTGTTTTGTGTGTATCTTCTCCATTCCTTTAGTGCTTGAACTATCGCTAATAGCTCTTTGTCGTGGACGTCGTAATTGCATTCTGCTGGGGTCATCGTTTTGGATCGGAAAGCCACTGGTCTCCATTTGCCGTCTTCGCATTTTTGAGAAAATATGCCGGAGCATACATATTTCGAAGCGTCTGTTTCGATCATTGTTTCGTTTGTTGGGTCGAAATGTACCAGTATTGGTCCTTTGGTGATCTTGGTCCTTAGTTCGTCAAATGCTTCTCTTTCTTTGGTGCCCCATTCCCATTTGACATCCTTTTTTGTTAGGTTGTATAAGGGTTTAGCTGTTCGGCTGAAACCTTCTATGAACCTTCGATAGAAGTTGCAGAATCCCATGAAACATTGAATATCCGTTTTGTTTTTTGGGTATTCCTATTCCCATATTGCCTTGGTTTTAACTGGGTCCATCTGTACCCCTTCTCCATTGATGATGAATCCTAGATATTCGGTTTCCTTTTCCTGGAATTCGCATTTGCTGGGTTTGCACCTCATTCCTGACTCATTGATGTCGGCCATTATGTTGCTGACGTCCTTTCGGTGTTGTTCTATATGCTTGGAGTATATTAGTACATCGTTCAGCTAGACGATGCAGCATATATCCAGGTACTTGTGGAGTACTCTGTTGATCCATCGTTGGAATGAGGCGGGTGCATTAGTTAGCCCGAATGGCATAACCAAGTATTGGTAGGTCCCATATTTCGTTGCAAATGTTGTTTTCCATTCATCTCCTTTCTTGATTCGAACATTGTGATAGGCATCCCAGATGTCCAGTTTGGTGAAGTATTTGGCTGACCCCAGTCGATCCAACGCTTCTCCTATTAGAGGTAGGGGATATCTATCGTTGTTTGTTATGTGATTAAGTGCTCGGTAATCAATACATAACCTTAGTTTTCCATCCTTTTTTTTGATAAATAGGATGGGTGATCCTCCGTTGGCATAGGATGGCTGAATCCATCCTCTTTCCAGGTTCTGTTGAATGTATTTTCTTAGTTCTTCAAGTTCGGTTTCTCCTAGCGGGTATATTCTCTGCTGAGGCAGTCCTTTGCTAGCTTCCTCAAAATTGATTTCCAAATCGACATCTGGCCTGTGGGGAGGTAACTGGGTTGATTCCTTTTCTTGGAATAAGTCTAGATGTCGATGGTATTCCTTGGGTACCAATCGGTCTATTTTTTCGTCCTTTGTCTGAGGTCGACTTCCTATGGCTAGTTCCGTACTGATATTAATCTTTGCTAGGCTTGTTCCTTGGTTTTGATAATCCCATTTGAGAATTCCTGCCGTTTCTCCCTTGCGATAGAATTTCCCGAAGGCTTGCACCGATATCCTGTTGATCTCGATCCTTGGTACTTCTTCTGGTGTCGGCCTTTTCTGGTCTGTGCTGCCAAATCCTTTGGTTTCTCTGGTGGTTTTGGTCAGGTTCTGCACTTTTTGAAGTTTCTCTTCATTGATTTTTTTGATAATCAATTGCGCGATCTTATCACCTCTTTTCACCATATAGTCTTTGTTGTCCTGGTTGACCATGACCACCTTCAATTCACCTGTATAATTGGCGTCCATTACTCCAGCATTGGTAGTGAGTCTGTGTTTGACTGCGAGACCGCTGCGTGGTGCTATTCGCCCATAGGATCCTTGAAGTAACTCAATGGTTATGCGCGTTGGAATAATTACCTGCCCGTTGGCAGGTATCTTGATTTCTTCGTTGGCATACAGGTCGTGTCCCACTGCCCTTTCGGATCATCTTGTGGGTATCTTTGCTTCTTGGCTTAGCTTCTTGACGTTGATCCTTGGATTCTTCCTCGGTTGAACTTGATTGAACCTCGCGTCTAGGTTTTCTTGGATTGCTTCTTCTTCTGGTGTTGCGTATATTATCGGCGAGCTGTTGAGACACCATGTCGTACATCGTTCACTGGTAAACGCAACCTTTCCTTCTTCCCAACTGATGGTGGGGTTGTGTTGTCGTAACCATGGCATCCCTAGGATTATCTCATGGTGTTGCAGATTCGCTACTTGGAAGGTCGCCACTTCCCTATAATTTCCAATGTTCATAGGTACTTGCGTTGTATGGGTAATTGGCCCCATATCGCTGAGTTTTCCATCTGCGAGGTAAATCTGCCTTTCTTTCTTCGTTTTCTTGGTCCTTAACTTGTATTTCTTGCAGACTTCTTCGTCTATGAAGTCTTCTGTTGCTCCAGAGTCGAGCATCGCATGTATCCTGATTGCTTGTTTTTTGTCGTTGTATATTGTGGTTTCGATCATGATATGATCATTGTCGTTATTGTTTTTCTGACTTAAAAGAGAGTAGTAGTTGGCCGTTGAGATGAGTTTGTCTTTCGGAGGGTCCTGCAGACCATCTATTGCTGGGGACCTTGGTCTTTTGCCACCGTTTCGTATTCGTCTTCGATATCCGAGTCAATTTCCCTGATATTGCTGCGGGGTTGGAATCTGGTGCTTGGCCTGGTGTTCTGTTGGCTTCTTTCTTGTCTTGAGTTGGCCGGCCGTCTGCAATCCTTTATCATGCACCCTGCTATCCCGCATCTTAGGCACAGATTATTGTTTCATCTCCTAAGGTATTTGTCTCTTCCAAGGTTGAGCGACGGTCTTCTTCTTGCTGCGTCCAGGTCCATTGCATCGCCTTCTTGCATTGTGGTCCTGTAGGTCCCATTCGGGTTCCTAGAGTTGTTTGGGTTTCGAGGATTCGCTTGCCTAGCCTGGGTCGAGGCTGGCTGATTCTTCTGTATCCAGTCTAGTTGCCCGAATTGAATTTCTTTTCGAATGGCCCAGCTGGCCATGGCTTCGGTCGTTGTGAATTTTTCCTCACTGTATCTCCAGGCTTCTTGGTAGGTCCTCTTTAGGCCTTTCATGAACCACCTCATTGCTGTTGCTTCGTCGCATTCGGCATCGTATTAGAGAAGTCTGAATTCGTACCAATAATCGGTGACATTTTTCGTTCCTTGTCTGATTTCTTCCAATTTGTTTCGTGCTGATTGGCTCAGTTCCATATTTATGAACTGGGCTTCGAATATGATTTTGAAGCTGTCCCAGGTTGTCCATGGTACTGGTGTCTGATCGAGCACTATAGGAGTAACCCACTGTAGAGCTGCTCCTTCGAGTAGTGTCAAGGTGTAGCGTATTTTGTCGTCATCGTGTTCTTGGTTCCACCCTACTGCATTGAAGTATGTGAGGAGTTGGACCATAAATCCTCGTAGTTTGCTTCTTTCCCCATCGTATCTGGGTAGTGTTTTGACTTTTGGCTTCTGATCTCTGCTTCGGTATTCCTCTCATATCATCTGTTGCACTTCCTCTCACGTGAACAGGGCTAGCCCTGCTGGTGGCGGACCAGGTGGTGGTGCGGGTCCTGACATTCTTTCAGGTCTTGGTGTTTCTGGAGTTTCTTCGGGTAAGGGTGGAGTGATTGGTTCTGGAGTGACAGGACTTGTCGATCTTGCAGTGTTTTGACTTGCTTCGCTAAGCGCTTCTTCCAATCCTCCTAATCCTAGACTGTCGTCTTGGACGTCTTTGTCTCCCTCGTGATCTCTGTTGAAAGGATCCGTGGTGTATTCGTTAAGTGTCGCGTTGTAGAAACATTCTAATGTTAAGAATCCTACCGAGTAGGACCTGGCGACAGGTAACAATACTTCTCTGTAAGGTGATAGTTCTCAGGCCCGAGCCTACGCGATCCCGATAGTCCAGTCCTATGACTACTATCGCGTTCACGCCTATCTCCTTATTCTGCTTCTGAGTCCTCGCTTAGGACTCAATCACTTCTTGTGAGAGGAAAGACAATTCTTGGGTTTCTTAAGATAAATCTTAAAGAGCGTAAAGGTAGGTTTTATTTGATAACAACTTAAAGGCAGGAAATAAACAAGAAGAACGTATGAAGAGCTAATACTAGGGGTCCTAGTGACCCTTTATATAGTAGCTCTTCACCCAGCGTGACTCACATCTCGCGTCACGCGAACCCTGTGACTCATTACCGTGAATCATATGAAATCCATCAGACAACTCCTATGAGTCGCTGCGCAACATGCCTAAACAAATCAAAACATAATAACCAAATCAGGTGCGCAACTTCACGTCACCTGAGTGAAACCCATGACTCATAAGTATGAGTCATGTGCAAAAATCATAACATCATGTGACTCACAACTGTGAGTCACGAACAAGTAAACATAATAACCTATGGCGCACTAGTGTGCGTCATGTGGAATCCCAACATACCTATAACTCGGAAAATCCGAGCTATGTGAAATCTGCCTTGCTTAGTCACAGTTTGTGACAGTTGCCCTCAGCCGAACACGCCTACAATAATTCAGTCACCTCGGTGCATGGATTAACACCGTTCTACGCGAACTATGGATTCCATCCACAGACTGAATGGATAACCGAGCACGAAGCTCGCAACCCCGGAGCAACTACTTATGCTCACGGGATGAAAACGATACACCAACAAGCACGGGAAACGTTACAAGAAACGAGGGAATCGATGTCCAAGTACTACGATAAAAAGGCATGACAACAACCAGATATTCAGGTTGACGATCGAGTCATGCTCAACGCAAAAAATATTCGTACAAA
Organism: Tuber aestivum; assembly: GCA_900010015.1. Taxonomy (NCBI): domain Eukaryota; kingdom Fungi; phylum Ascomycota; class Pezizomycetes; order Pezizales; family Tuberaceae; genus Tuber; species Tuber aestivum. The sequence continues at coordinate 241,860 of LN891134.1, read as the reverse complement.
ACGACCCTCCAAGAAACTAAGCCCAAAGCTTTACGGACCGTTCAAAGTTCTCAAAAAAGGAGGCGACTGTGCCTTTAACTTAGAGATTTCGGAACGATGGAAAATCCACCCCATATTCCATCTAACGCTACTTGAGCCCTACCGATTGTCAGCTCGACCAGAACGGGAACAGGCCCCAAGGGGCCCGAAAGAGATCGAAGGCGATCTCGAGTGGGAAATAGAGAAGAGCGTGAAAAGCGAAATCCTCTCCTACACCAGAAGAGTCCGTGGTCGCAATAAGCGGATCCAAGAACTCAAGTAGTTTGTGAAATAGAAAGGGTGTTCTGAAGACGAGAACACTTGGGAACCACCCGAGCATTTACAGCATGCTCAAGAGTTAGTGGAGGAGTTTCATAGAGGAAACCCGGAAATGCCAGGACCGAGGTAGAATGGTAAAGAAAGCTTTTCCTTCGCGTGGCCAAGTAAACGTGTGGAGGTTTTTTACCCTATTTGCACCGAGTTCTAAAAGGAATTTAATAATGTACCATATTAGAAGATAGAAACAAAAAGGCTCGAGACGAGCTCCACGAAGAGGGAGCTAGTGTTACCCATATGAGCACACAGACCTTCCTGCGCACAGACCTCCTGAAAACCGCAAAGCTTTCATAGCCAACACCCCCCTCCGGCCCCGCCGTTGGCTCTGTGCGCAGTAATAGTATCGCCGGAATTTGGTGTCCCGACAGTATAAACCGGTGAAAACGAAGCATGCTTCATAACACCGTATACATCGTCGCCGTCCATCCGACCGGAAGCTGTTCGCAGGATATATAAGAGGGGACCTCAGGCCGTGTCTGAAAAGTGGAATGGAGTCAATCGGACGGGTAACCGTGGAGCTACGGGCTAAGCGAGGTTGACCACCTCGGACATGGACAGAAATTGTTGGGACAATATCGCCAACAGTCCAATGAGTTATCGGGACGTGCCCGTAAGGACAAGGCACGGAGCCCAGTCTAGTGCTCGCACAGTGTAGAGCCAACCGGAGGCCTATCTGTGGATGAGGAACTTTCCTACGACGTTGACTAGTCCGATGGTAGCAGAAAGTCCTCAAAGTCAATGCAGTCAAGTTGTGAAGACAACGAGGCATTTGATAAGACTCTCGACTGAGCTGATCACTCCAGTCAGAATAAGGAGGATGATGAGTTGGCTCGAGGTGAGACCACTCGCTCATATCAAAACCTCCAAGATGAAGGAATCATGCATTTTCGCCGGAGAGGTTTCAAATGCCCTTACGGAAACACAACAACACAGGGAGACTGTAGTCCGAGCAAGACATAAAGTTTGTCAGGGTCAAACGGGATCCCCGTATGATAGTAGGAGATACAAATTAGGCACAGTACATTGTTTAGCGATAGATAGATGTAGCCCGCAACCACCCAGACGCGGAATATAAATATCGAGGTGCCTCCTTAGCTTTCAGAACATCCTCCGTCTCCGCTACACCTCCGGCGATTGAAAACTCAACACCATGGTTACTATCGTGGCTTTCATCGTCTAGCACCACCACCCTCCCCCCCCATCTCCCTCCATCTAGCCTCGGCTACAGGAGGTGGGCTCGCTTCCCCTCTCCCTTGGGGTCCTGATTTATTTCTTGATTCCCTTGGTTCCATCCTTGGTTGAGGCCTCCCATCTTCGTGATGTTTCCCCTCTTCCTACCCCGCCTCGCTTAGGCGTTGGCACGGTCAGCAACCCCCTTTTCCACCTTCAACAGACGGCCGGGACTACAGTTGCAGTAGGAGAGAACAGCTTACAGGCTACGGTCGATCTCTCCATTCTCTTGCCCCCGTAAGAGGCTGCCTAGTCGGACACGAACGCGGTTACCGATAGTTGTCGTTCACGGAATTGGGTCTACCCCTCCTCTACTCTTTGGGGCCTCTTTGGCTGGCAGGTGGTGGGATCCCTTCCACTACAGTGACGCTATCTCTCCCAGAACAAGGGACTACATGAGAGACGCGGGAAAACACTTGCTTTGCTTAGGGCTCCTCTCCACGGTCGGATCGGCTGGTACCCTACTACTACCTCCTCTCCAGCTGGCACCTTACTGCCTCAATCGTCGAACGTCCCGGAGAACACACGGTCGCTGGCACGCCTGCCACACACCTCCTCTCCTCACTTCTCGGTCACCGCCTTAGGGGTGGTTTCCCTTATACCCTTCGCGTCCGGGGCTTTGGCTCCCTCCTCCTGGCCCTCGTCATATGGCCTAGGGGTTCCTATATTGGATTTGAGTTGTGATCGTTGGCCCTTAGGGGTTCGGTTTGGGTTTCTGCCTTTAGGTGTTTGTTCTTGGGGTTTTGGCGGGTTCTTGGTTCACTGTCGGGTAGTTAGCTTTGTTTTGTCGCTTGGCGGTGGGGGTTATTGGGTGGAGCAGTTCACGGGAAGGATTACGGGCGGGAGTAGTTTTTTCTACCCCAGAGGGTTCTTTTAGCTCTGTCGTTCGGCCTGGTCCGGGGGGGGGCGGTTTTTTAGGCGTCATAGCTAGCACTCCATATGCCTTTTTGTCCCATAAACAAAAATTTAAATGAGTCAAACAAAAAACAAATCCTTAGCTTTCAGAACATCCTCCGTCTCCGCTACACCTCCGGTCATTGAAAAATATTTCCTAATCGGGAACGACTCAACACCGAGGAACTATCACCACTTTTCTTTAGCCTTGCACCCCCCCGCCAGGGGGTGCAGGCTGATGCCTTCCATCCTTTCGCCCAACGGGGCCTCTCTTCTACTCTCTCCCCCGCCTGGCATCTCGCCTCTGCTGGATGGGGGTCCACTCCTCACCCTTGGGGTCTCATCGCGAGGCCTCTCTCCTCCCTACCCCGCTCTTGCTACACTTCGCTTAGCATCTGCACGGTCGGCTTTAGCGGCTGGGTTGATGGTTGAACGGTCAGTTGGGCTGGTGGTCCTCTGGGCTATCGGGAGTGGCAGATGGTGGGATCCCTTCCACTATAGTGACGCTATCTCTCCCAGAACAAGGAACTACATGAGAGACGTGGTAAAACATCTGCTACTCCTGTGACCCCAGTTGCAGCCTCCTACCGTATCGTTTGACCGGATCCTTTGCTTGCCTTGCCCTCTTCCTCTCCTCTCTTCCGGGATCAGCTGGCACCCTACTGCCTGGGCCCTCGGGCCCCACCACCACCAAGGGGCAGTGCTTCGGCCACCCTTCCTCCCCTCTGTACCATTTCAGCTGGTACTTCTACCTCCTTTGCCACCGTCGCGGCAGCACTACAACCCTTCCTGGCTCTGATGTCGCGCATCATCCAGCCCCTCCACCTCCAGACTCCTGACGCCCGGGGTCTACCCCCCCCTTCTTCTCGGCAGTATTGGCTGCCCCCCTCTATCTCAGGTTGCTGGCATCTCTCGCCTGTCTTCCTCTCTCCACGCTTGCGGCCCGCCCCCGGCCGAACAGCTAGTTGGCCCACCTTGGTATTGCACTATCTCCTGGGTTGAGCTGGCCGGCTCCGTCATGGCACTTCGCCAGGGTCCTACCGTGGGCCCGACAGCGGACATATTCGTTCGCGGACGCCTGTAGAGGCACTTGGGGGTTTCCTAATCTATTCTTTCCTTTGTCGAGATGACGCTGAAGGGTTTTCTTCTCCTTCCTGCCTTCCCTGTTGAGGACGATTGTTCCTTTGCGGGGCGGGAC
>LN891134.1:211166-234649 GCA_900010015.1 Tuber aestivum | reverse complement strand
CCTGCTGCCGAACGTCGCTTCTTCGCACCCCGCAATGTCCCAGTCCCCCACCGCGATGCAACACACCTGGCAGCCACCGCCCCCGACATCGTAGCCTCTGTCCTCCGGGAGGCCAACTGTCCCTTCCCCGTCTCTTTCTCAGCCACTGTCAATGCACGTGGAGTGATCACCCTCCTAGCCACTGACCCCCTCACGCCAGCCACCAGTTACTCCCCCTACTATGAGGCGCTTGCCAACAAAATCAACCAGTCCTTCACTGTCGGGGACAATCCTTACCGCCCCTTCCGTCCCGCACCCAACGAGGTGCAGCTTGTCATCCACGGCCTTCCAGTTGCCTTCCTCCCACAGAACCAAACTGACCTCTTCCCCGCACTCGCTGAGTCCATCAAAAACACCAAGGATGTCGATATCTTTGGTGCACGCTACCTCCAACCAGACCCCCTCCTCCGCAAGGCCACCACCTCAGTGGTCATCATTGTCGCCCCCTCCGATGTGGCCCACATTGGGTCCAAAATCCTCCTCTACTCCAAGCTCCGCAACGTTCAGAACGCGGTCTCTAAGAACAAGTTTATGCAATGTAGGCATTGCTGGAAGTTTGGCCACCCAGCGCCAGTATGTACTGCCACCATCCCCGTCTGCCCGATCTGTGCATCGAACCACACAAGGGCCAACCACCGCTGCCCAAACCCAATGTGCCCTAAGTTGGGCTTCCTCAAACCCGTCATCGGCTGCTGCCCGGCCTCCCCTTCCAAGTGTGCAAACTGCTCCGGCGGCCACCCTGCTACTGATAGATCATGCCCTTCTCGCCCCTCCCAGCCAACACAACAGACTTCAGGGTCTGAGGCCGCGGATGAAGAAGGGGACGATACCATGGACCAGGACGATGCGCCCCCGGGCGACGCTCACACGCCCACTCCCCCCCTCCCGGATGCCGACCCTTTGGCCACCCCCCAACCCATTGTTGCCCCAATTCCCCATGCTCCAGCACCCGCCTCACAGTCTGCTGCCTTCTTCGCCTCCCTAGGGGAATCCAGTAGCCCGTCTCCATTCCCCTCAACGTCCTTCCATAAGTGATAGTACGACCCATGGATCCAAATTTGGTGGACCGATTGCCGCCAACCCCCACTTTCCTTCCATTTCTTTCCATTGTTCAACATAACTGCTTAGGGAGCTGGAATGTTTTTCTTTCCCTGTTCAACAGCCTTGCTGCGCTGCCCTCTCCCCCCCAGGTAGTGGCCCTCCAAGATCCCCCGGTCTGGAGGGGAAAGCTGCCATCCTTTTCCATGTATAAATGCTTTTCCCCTCCTGTCGCCTCAGGCCGCAAGCCTAAGGTAGCCTTCTTCGTATACCAGGAGCTCCTTGGAGCCTATCCCGTTCTTCCCTGTTTTTTCGATCGGCCTGACCTAATGGCACTGGATATCCACTGGCCTAGGGGCTTGTTTTCATCGTCTCTCCATGTTTTTCGGATTTACAATTTGTATTCCATTAATTTCGTGTCATCCCACCGCCGGACAGTGTCGCTGGCGGATGCTTTTCCCCTTCATGACTTCCCCACCCTCACGCTTGGGGACTTTAATCTACACCACCCCCTATCTGACCCTTTGCGCCAGTTTTCAGACCAGGACCTCCTGGTGTCCTCTCCCTACTTTGAGGCGGCCTCTAAGGCTGGCTACAGCCTGCTCAATACCCCTGGCATCCATACCAGGTTCCCCTTCGACCCGGCAACTAGGCCCGGCGTTCTTGATCTAGCCTTCGCCAACAAGTTCCTGGCTCCCTTCCAACATTCCTGGTCGGCTGATCTCCCCTCTACCGGCTCAGACCACATCCCCATCCTCATCAAGCTCTCCTCTCCCCTGATGCACAAGGCTCCCCCGAGCCCGGACTGGGATAAGGTGGACTGGCCGCCAGTACTTGAAACCCTGCAAGGCGTCGACGTCCCGCCACCACCTTCCCTCCCAACTGCTTCCGCCCTCAGCTCTTGGTTCGATCGCCACCTTGGTGCCCTTTCAGCCCTACTCCTGGCCCCGGCCCCACTAAAACGTCCCTCACTTCGGTCCAAACCTTGGTGGTCCCCCCTGCTGACCTCGCTGTGCCGGGCTTTCAATGCAGCTGCCAGGAGGTCCCGCTCCTCCCCCTCACCCACACTGAATGCCGAGGCCCGCGAGGCCCGCTCCCTCTACTTTAAGACCATCAAGAAGGCGAAGGCAGAGCACTAGAAGAATTTCCGGTCCAGGGTTGACTCCCGCTCTGTCTGGACGGCCAGAAGGCTTGCCACTGGAAGAGCCCCTGACCGCTTCCCTTCCTTCCCAGGTCTCTCCTCCCCCGAACAGATTAACTCAGCTCTTCTGAGTCACTTCTTCCCCCACAAGACCCCCACCTCCACCCCATCCATTCTCAGGCCTTTCCGCGACTCACCCCCCCTTACTCCCGAGGAGGTGCAAAGGGCCCTGTCCAAGTCCTCAAACTCTTCTGCCCCAGGGCCGGACCAGATCCCCTATGGGGTCTGGAAGAAGGTCCATGCGGCTAACCCCTCCCTCCTTGTTAATCTTCTCTCGCCTTTGCTATCTTTCGGCTTCCACCCTCCCTCCCTCAAAAAGGCCAATGGAGTTGTCCTCTCTAAGCCAGGGAAACCAGACTATTCCTCCCCCTCCTCCTTTCGCATTATTGTCCTCCTCCAGACTGTTTCGAAAATCCTGGAAAGGATAGTTGCCTCTCGCCTGTCCCTGGTTGCCCGCGCGCGGGGCCTAATCAACCCAAACCAATGCGGCTCGCTCCCCGGGCTTAGCACCTACGATGCCTGCGCCGCCCTCACCCACGAGATCCGCTGCCTCCAGAGGCCCGGGCTCAAAGCCTCATCACTCTTCCTTGATATCAAAGGGGGTTTCGACAACATCAATTCAACATTACTCACTACTTTCATGAAGTCCGGGGGGGTACCTCCATACATCTGTGCCTGGATTCAATCTTTCCTTTCTAACAGACATTGTTGTCTTCTCTTTCAAGGGTCTCCTAATGTGTTCTCTCCAGTACAGGTGGGCACGCCACAGGGGTCTCCTATTTCTCCGCTTCTCTTTGTCATCTATGTGTCTCCTCTTCATTTGGATATTCCCAAGGGAATTATGTTTTCCTATGTTGATGATTTTACTGTTACGGTGGCTTCCTCCGCTTACAGGCACAACATGCAGCGCTTACAACACTACTTCTCGGCATTGAAGAGAAGGGTGGGTGCTATAGGCATGTCCTTCTTGGTACCCAAGACTGAACTTTCCCACTGGAGGACCTCCAGGGACCACAGAGCGCGTTGCTTCACCCCTGTCACCCTGGACGGCACTCTCTTCCACCCTGCTGGGCTGGTTTGCTGGCTCGGCTACTGGTTTACCCCTAGCCTGGAAACCTCTCCCCACTTCGCAAAATGCTTGGCGCTCGCCCAGGGGGCCTTCGCTATCGTGAGGCAACTCTCTCCTCCTGGTAAAGGCCTGCCTCCTTATCTCAATTGGAGGCTCGCTGTCGGACTCATCCTTCCTATTCTCTCCTATGGGGCCGACCTCCTGGTACCCAACTCCTCTGCACTCCATAAGATGGAGGTTTTTTGGAACCGAGTCCTCCGATGGGTGACCAACTGCTTCCACTCTACCCCAACCTCGATCCTCCCCTGCGAGGCCAGCATCCCGCCTCTGGTAGTCCTCCTTCCCCACAAGCGCCAGATGGCCGGCTTGAGGATGGCCTGCTCTCCACCCGAGATCAACCCGGCCTCGGCCAGGCTCCCCCTGTCATTTCCCTCCGCGTCAGCCACAAGGGCCCCAGATTCCAACCGGGCCCTGTCTGTTGGGCTGAAAGGCAACGCATATCCTCTCCTCTGGAAGACCCCCAGGCCCTCTCCCGCCGTACGACACCACCTCCCTATTGATGGCATAGCTTACTCCCTTGCCCGCGTCGCTGCCAAGGGGCCCCTTCCAGGCCTGAACAGGCACCTGGTCCCCGGGATGAACAATGATCTTTCCTCCTCGCAGAAGTACTCCCTCCTGAAGGCCACCACTCGCTCCCTTCTCTTCCGGGACTGGGCACTACAGGCCCCCCCCCCGCTATACTACCTCTACCCCCCACCAGAAGCCCCGCATCCTTTCATGGGGCTGGACCGCTTTCTGGCTGGACAAATACACCAAATGAGAGCTGGAAAGAGTTATCTAGCGGCCCATACCCCCTGGAACGAGCCAGACAAACCCACCACTTGCTCTGCCTGCGGCCTCGAGCCGGAGACTATGCAACATGCTGTCCTCTCCTGTCCCTCTAAGGCCCCCTCGAGGCTGCTCGATATCCTGGGAGTAGACTCCTTAGGCCATGAGGCTCCCCTGTAGGCGGATAAGGACCTCCTATGGGGTCTCGCACAATACATTTCCGATACCAGAACCAACTTTCCCGCCGCGATGGGCGGGGGCCTGGCGTTGCCCGGCACCAACCCTGTTTCAGATTGAAGTGATAGTTTCTTTTGATATTTTTCCTGGCTTTATTTGACTTTCCTTGCTTTATATTTCTTTCGTGCAGAAGGAGACTTGTCTTTTCTTTTGCGATTAGCCGCCCTGGTGGGTGCAGTGGGTTGTATTACTCACAGGCGGGGATTGCTGGCGGGGAGATATTTCATTGCCGTTTGTTGTTTTTGACATTAAGGTTTTGTTTTTGCCATAGCTAGCACTCCATGCAGGTTCTTGTACCTTAACAAAGAATATATGAGTTAAACAAAAAAAAAAAAAAAATCCTTAGCTTTCAGAACATCCTCCGTCTCCGCTACACCTCCGGTGATTGAAAACTCAACACCACGGTTTTTATCGTGAGTTTTTTGTTTCGTCGCGAAACCTCTTCCACCCTCCCGCCCACTCCTGCCTTTGGCCTCGGCCTAGGGGAGTCTGGCCCCTCTCTCCTCTCACGCCCGGGGTATTGACTTCGGTCTACAGTCGCAGGGCTCTCTCTCTCCCTGAGGGTTGGTCAGTCGAAGGTCCTCCTCGGCTGGCTAGCAGGTGGTGGGATCCCTTCCACTACAGTGATGCTATCTCTCCCAGAACAAGGGACTACATGAGAGACGCGGTAAAACACCTGCTATGCTTTGCCCAGGCGGCCGTTGATGATCTTCCTTACTCCCCCTTCCTCCTCCCCCCACCCGTGGTGGCGAGTCCTCTCCTCCTCTTGAGTTGGCCTCGCTTAGCCTTCTCATGGTCGGCAACCTTTTAACCACCATTGTCAGACGGCCGGGACTACAGTTGCAGTAGGGGAGAACAGCCAACAGGCTACGGTCGATCTCCCCATTCTCTTGTTCCCCTAAGAGGCTGCCTAGTCAGACACGAACGCGATACCGATAGACGATGTTCAAGGTCTTTGTGTCTACCCCTCCGCTCTCCTCTTCCTACTGTCGGATTGGCTGGCACCCTACTGCTACACCTTCCCCTCCCCCCGGTTATCGCCCACGGCCGGCTGGTCTCCTCCTTCCCTCCATGGTATTGCACTGTCTCCTTGGAGTGGGCCTGGGGGGGGCCCCCTATCTTAGCGCGCTTCGTGCATCGCTTCCCGCTTGAATGAGTGGACTCCCCCTTCGGGGCCTACGTGGCTTGCTACTAACCTTTCTTTTGTCTTTCTGGGATTTCTCAGTGGGTTTTCCTGGCCCTTCCTGCTTTCTTCTTAGTTAGGATTTCTTTGTTCGTCCATCTAGCCGGGCTTGGGTTTCTTTTCTTTGAGGCGAGATGTGCGGTTGGCTCCATACCAGAGGGGCTTGGGGGGTTGGCTTTTTCCTGTGGTGAGAGGAGGGATATGGGTTTTTTGTCGTCATAGCTAGCGCTCCATACGTTTTTTGTACCCTAAACAAATAATCAATGAGTCAAACAAGAAAAAAAAAAAAAAAAACAAATCCTTAGCTTTCAGAATCATCAGCGAATGGAGAAGAGATCTTATCAATATATTCGTTATACTTTGATACATATTTTTGTTACAAGCTTTCTTGACCACTCTCCCAGAAACCTTATTGGCCCCAGTTACAATTCGTCCAACTTAGAATTGGCTGCCACCTAACAGGTCATTGGTCATTTGATTTACAATTATGTTTTAATTATCCGTTCATACCATTTTAGATTTACGCATGTTTTATGGGATTTCCTTGGCAGTTCTTGTCACGAATGGTGACTAAGCAAGGAAGATTTCACATAGCTCGGATTTCCGAGTTACATGTATGTTGGAATTTCACATGATGCACACTAGTGCGCCATAGGTTATTATGTTTACCTGTTCGTGACTCACAGTTGTGAGTCACACGATGTTATGATTTTCGCACATAACTCATACTTATGAGTCATGGGTTTCACTCAGGTGACGCTAGTTGCGCACCTGACTTGGTTATTATGTTTTGATTGGTTTAGGCATGTTGCACAGCGACTCATAGCAGTCTTCTGATGGATTTCATATCACTCATGGTTATGAGTCATAGGGTTCGCGTGATGCAAGGTGTGAGTCACGCCAGGTGAAGAGCGACTATATAAAGGGTCACTAGGACCCCGAATATGAGCTCTTCACACGTTCTTCTTGTTTATTTCCTACCTTTAAGTTATTATCAATAAAACCTACCTTTACGCACTTTAAGATTTATCTTAAGAAACCCGAGAAGTGTCTTTCCTCTTACAAGGAGAGATTAAGTCCTAAGTGAGGACTTAGAAGAAGAATAAGAAGCTTGGCGCGAACACGATAGTAGTCAAAGGACTGGACTATCGGGATTGCGTAGGCCCAGGCCTGAAAGCTATCACCTTATAGAGAAGTATCGTTACCTGTCGCTAGGTCCTACTCGGTAGGATTCTTAACAGTTCTTTAGGGTCAAACACGTTCGCACTTATGTTTTTCCTACTTATGTTACGGTCAAACACGTCGATACTTATGTTTTCCCTTACATTTCCTCTTAGTTACGCGAAGGATGCGCACCTGTATAAATAGGGGTTACTACCCATCTCGCTTAAGAGAATTAAGGACAAGAACTACTACCAATCTACCTTCATACAAAATTCCTCCTCGCTTAGCGTGCCCGCAGTATACTCTTACTACTGTGTCGTACTTTCGTACAAAGTTATTAAGATAGTGCCGTACCCACACATTTGAACACTGACAAGGCACTGTAGTTGCCAAAGAACAAAATTGAAAATGCTCTACACCGGATATAGGGTAAACAATATAAGGGGCTATCTACAGTGCATAAAAACCCCTCAGGCTCTATAGCATGGGCAAAAGAAACAGGAGACGATGACCAGGGTAAGTACCTTAAGGCCGGTATGATACACTATCATACCATAACTATACAACTACGCACCAATAAATATTAGGACTTTTGGCCCCGTAGGCCTAAATAACAACCCAAAACCAGTTCAGTGAACAATAAACACAATAAACGAACCCCTCTTCTATTCTCAATTTTCGGGTTAATATCCAGACCGAGTGCAGGTTCAGAGATGGAGTATACACTCTTCCAACTTCGTGTATACGCAAATATACCGTCCCAGATTAATAAACGAGAACAGAAGCAGAACACCTAACCCAATGGTGTCCTGTGTTTGATGGAGATCTAGGAGTTAAAGTGATGGCTATAAGTAAAAGGGACAACGATCATAGAGAGAAAGCAAAAAATCAAGCCTTGAACTGCTGCGCTACGAACGCTTCGCCAAGTGAGCCACAGGTAAAGATTAGGTTTCTCCTCCCTTCAGTTTCTAATTATGTATTGGGCTCCTGTTATGCATTGTTAACTAGTCTAGGTCGGTATCATATTGTTCATTGAGAGTACTTCACAAGATATGATTCGTAGGGTGCATAAGTGAGAACCTCGCCGTAATATGCGGGAACAGAATTTTTATGATAATATTATAATAATGCCATAGCTCAGGCCATGCCCAACTACGGGCCCACACACCCCTAACCCCCTTCAATCGTTACAATCACCGTATGGATGATTGACGCGCCACTTCCTACACGACACCTACCGCACATTCTAGTCACCTCACATGCAGCATATCACCAACCAGCAATGTTTCCCGGAACTCTTCAGGACACCCTTACAAGCCCCATCCACCCATCAGCTTCGGCATTTCATCATGTACCCCCAGTGCCGGAGAGCGCTCCAAAAATCTTCACAGTCTGAGACTCCTGGCTCGGACAAAATCTCAAGATACAAATCCACGAGGATCTGTTTTTTTTTTTTCCAGGACAAAGATCCAATCTCGATCTTCAAGGGTCATCTATCTTTTTTCCCACAAACAGTGTATCCACAGAAGAGTAGTATGATAACCTCCGGGCATCCCCGGAGCAGTCTTTCGAAAAACAGTGTTTCAGAACGGCATAGTATACCCCAAACATAACATTTCTAAGGCTCGGGCACACCTCCCGGGAAGCTCAGTCTTCAATACTCTCAGCATGCATCTGCGCAAGATACTTAGAATGGGGCATCTACCTTCTTCATCACATCCCCTGGGACAGGTTACTTCAAAATGCCAGGTTCTTTGCTCCTGCACATCCTCAGCACCATCCACAAATCCACGCATCCATCTAGACACCCTGATCATACGATCTCACTCTCGTCACCACAATGGCTGTTCCATCCTCCGCGATGCTGGTACCTCCCCCCACCTACTCCCCTCTTCTCCTATTTCTCACAGAACTCAAGCTAACATCCACCAGGGCGTGGTATGGGGCCAGCTCAGCGTCCAGGCCTTCTTTGTTTTATTCCGGTTTTGGATACAAAAGTTCAAGCTCAAGAGCAGAATGACGCTACCAGATCACATGATCTTCCTATCCCTATTTTGGACAGTCATTGGAATAACCCTCATGACATTTCTCACACTCCTCGATATTAAAGCCGAGGCCAGCGCGGATAATCCGCTGGAAGAGAGGATCCCATATATAGCACTTTCAAAATCTGATATGGCGAGGTACATGAAGTATACAGTTGGCATTACGATCTGCTACTACTCTGGAGTTTGGTCCGTAAAGGCATCGTTCCTGGCGATGTACTTCGCCCTAGGAGAGAAAATCAGCAAAGGGATGAGGAAGGCGCTTCTGGTCGCCGCAATCTTCACGGGCGCGGCCTGGGTTACGGTGATAATAATCAACTTGATGTGGTGCAGGCCCTTGAGTAGGACATGGTCCGTCTCCCATCCTACCAGTGCTCGTGTGACGCGCTGATTGACAGGTGATTATTCCAGGGAAGTAGTTGTCCCAACGGACCCACAATATTGCATGTTCCTCGACCTCCCAGTCTTAGCAATTCATTTTTCCTTCAATATCAGTACCGATCTCTTCTGTCCGTCTCGCCCCCCTTCAATCCCTTTCACCTACTAACCCCATTGATCCAGTATTATTGTTTTCCCTAATCCTCCTCCGAAGCGTACACATGCAACGCCGGGAAGCTGCAGGCTTCGCATTCGTGATTGTAATTGGTAGCATCAGTATAATTGGTGCGATAGCCCGCGTGGGAGTTATCCTCCCGTACTGGGACGACTATATCCAGCGCTACGAATGGAAGCAGAAAGCCGCGATTTGGTCCATGGTGGAGCAGTCCGCTGCTATAATCGCCAGCTGCTTGCCGTCCTTCCGCCTGTTCCTTCGGGATAAGAAGGCTAAGAATCCTTATGGCCCACCAAGGGATGAAGAAGGGGGGTTTGTCAATCTAGCCCCGGTTCATAACAAGATACAGAAGGGGAAGAATACGATGGCAACAAAGGAGGTTGAAGAGGAAGGTGAGAGGACGCCGTGGGACATTCCAGGAATAACGTTGGCACCATATGCTGGATCTGCAGACGGGAAAAGCAATGGTAGTGATGTGGGAAGGTATATGAGTGCTCTGGGATCAATGGAGAGGATTAGTAGCGTTGCACCCAGCCTTGGGAATGAGCCATGGCCTAGGACTCCCTGGGGTATCCCAGGACTCGAGAGTGAGTCCGATACTTCGGAGAGCGGTGAGAATAGGAGTTAGCTTTGTGGGGGGGGTATTATGACGGCACGTCTATGAACAAGTTTGCCTGCACCCGCGGCGGATGGGCGGGCAATGGATAGGTTGAAAATGCACTCTTCAGCATGTATGATACATTAAAATTATGATAGCTTATGTTCTACCTGGAGCAAAAATTTGTTTTATCCCTCGAATTTGAGCCTGCCTATATGGGCTGTCCAAGACTTCACCCAACACAAGTAAGCTTACCGCAGTCAATAGATACTTATGATGTTTACATCCCGTGCCTTAGAACGAACCAATCACACACATCAGTTTTATTTCCCCCTGAACAAAGCCCCACACAAAATACCAACCTAACCGAATCATAGCAACCATTCCCGGAAAGAAAAAAAAAACTCATCATAAACAATTCAATGCAGGATATCAACCAACCAATCAGTAAACGCAACACAAAAAAAAGTGGTAACATCAAAATTGGAAAATGGGGAAAATGGAAAAATAAAAAACGCCCCGCATTCACACACAAACACAAGAAACAGGTCTGGAGAGACTTGGTCAGATAAAGCTTGGTGTAGAGAGAGCAGAATGAGACGAGGTGTCAAGAAGGGGAAAGGGCAAGAAAGAACAAGGAAAGAGAAACGGGAATGAACCACCCTCCCAACACCTCGAACATATATACACCCCTTCCTTTTCCTCTTCCTCCCACTACTATTGCTAATCCTCCTGCCCCTCATTAACCAACAATTCAACAACTAACTGCCTCCCCTCAACTTCAGGATGTGCCATGGCAACTTTAATAGTCCTGGTCCCGGCGCTGCCACCGCACTGAGCATCGTCAATACACCGGCAGTCCCTGCTGGCAATGACCTGGCGCAGGCGACCATTGTCGGCGTTCCTTATCTCGACAAAGTCGTTGTCGAAGATGAGGATGTAGGGGCCGTAGATGGCGACAGACTTGGCCTTGCCAACGAATTCCATAATTACGCTGCGTGAGATGTCACCGTGCTTGTTGACGTAGACAGCACATTCTGTTCCGTTAGCCCTGTGATGTGACGAAGAGGGAGGGGGGGTTACCTTCATAACAAAGCAAGAATTCGATATCCGAAAGACGGAACATGCCTAGGGGCTTCTGTCCATGTAGTCGACTGGCGATAAGAGTAACATGCGAGGCTTTAAGCTCCGGTACAGACCAAGGCTGCTTCTTGTCCAAGGTCATGACTTCAAATCCCTTGCTAGTCTGAATAGCGAGCGACGAGTGAAAAAGGTTAATCCCATAGCAATCCGTCGGGATATAGAAATCGTCGAATTCCTGGAAGAAGCCAGTAGTGCCCTTCCGTGAGAAGCGAGACTTCTTCTCGGGCGCTTTTTGGAACACAGGTTCGAGGACTTTGAATGTTGACGAGAGACCTTCGCGTTTCTTATAGAATACTAAGCTGCGCTCTTTCATCCGGCCAGTCGCGAAGAAGCCGACATCTTTTCCACCTGAGAGCTTCTGTGGTGGGCGTTGCTTGACGGCGGCATCAGGGGAAGCGCCAGGTGGGGGGATCACTACGTCCAAGTGGTAGGCTATTAGAGACTTGTCCGATAGCACAAGGAAGAGACTGAAGTCTTCGAGGACGGCAATTTGAGTCACCTTGGGGAGGTTGATAGACTATTACATGTTAGCACAATAATCCACTAATAGAGAAGAGACGACCTACTCGCTGCCAACCTCGAGGGTTCTTCGCATCTGCGGTGAAAACGCCATAATCCGTTCCAATGGCCACCATCTCTTTACCATAGTTGACCGTAAAAGCAGTCGCGCAATTGACACTTGCTCTGCATATAACGCCTGGACTCGGTCCTGGCGCCTTCTCGTACATCCTTTCAACCTCACCAATGGCACGATCAAGAGGAGTACCACGGACAATAATTGGCCTAGGCCCCGATTGTGCAGTAGTTTCGTATCCAAAGGCAGTATCAGCCATAACCTTCAATCGGAAAGGCTCGGCATTCTGTGCATGAAGGCTCTGCGCATGGCGTTCCTTGGCTTGAATGATCTTCTCACACCAGTCCATCCGATTCTGCTGAGATGGGGCATATAGGATATAGGTGTTGTCATCGGCCTTGATGGAGCGGTTTCCAAGATGCTTGATGCGGAAAGGATACATCACTCGATCGTCGCCTGCGCTACGATCCGGCAATGCGGTGACCATCCTACCGGGTGCAGTATTCGTAGAAGTAGTAGACAAACCAGTACTAGAATGTGTGAGTGCCCCAGGACTGGGAACTGCGCCCACGGTATTGTGTCTGCCGGACTTTTGCTCATTCTTATCCTTCGCTGCTGCTGTAGGGCCCCCGATACCAAGTCTATTCGCTGTGCTCCTGACAACTGGCTCATCATTGGTGCTCTCCAAAACGAGCAAATCCATAGGAATTGGCTATAACCCATTAGCCATAATTATTCCCCTCTACCAGCAAACAACGGCACCTACCATTCTAGAAACATCGTACCTCCCATGTTTGGCTCCACCATGAGCGTCCTTTTGCATCGTAGTCTTTGCCAAGATTAGATAATGATCAAACAAGATTGCATGAGTTTCCAGCCACGTAAATCTGTTATTCCCATTCCTCTGCAAGTCACCTTGAAAGACCAATTCTCTGCCCTTCTCGTCAAGTCTAAGGTCCACATCCCATTGCCTCATCATCAACCTCGTATCCAGCTCCCAAAGCGCCACACGTTTGCTCATTTCATCGACGCGCGCATCGCACTCTAGCGTCACCGCCTTGATCTCTTCGATAGCCTTCTGGAGTATCTCCTTCTCCTCACCCTCGATAACGGTGTGTTTCAATACCGTGAAAAGCAGTAGAGAGTATCTCTGCAATCGAGTGATAGGCGCCTTCAAGAAAGTAACCCAATCCAATCTTCGAGATCGGGGATCTTGTCGGCACTGTTCGAGGAACTGTCTAAAAAGGAGGTTTCGTTCAGCTTCTCTTCGAACAAGCATGTCCGCCTTCGGGAATGCCGCTGCGTATTCTAGATAGGCGGTCTTTGCCTTTCGGATCCATTCTCGGAAAATATCGCTGAACCCAACGATCCAAGGGCCCTGCTCGCGTTGTCGGAACTTCAGCTGGGGGAGCAAATGCTCCTCAGAAACCTTTCTTACGGCATCAGCCTTACCAAACACATCCTTGACGAAACCATCAAGTCTGGTCGGTTTAATGATTGGTGGCTGGGTGTTCGCAATAGGATCCCGGTATAACACCTTCAAAACCCTCATGTGCTCCATGTACTCATCTTCGGTCTGCACAATTTCGTGCAAATTATTCTGTCGCTCAATCTCCTTTTTACTAATATCAACGATATCCTCCTTCCTAAGTTTCCAAAAAGTAGCCCAGTCCTCCTTCTTTTTGTCGAGTTCGTCCGGATGCTGCGAGAGTGTAATCTTCCGTAACGTCCTCGCGCAATGGTAAGCATAACATCTCCCAGGGCACTCAATCTCATGTAACCTTGGAGCATAGCATCCGCTGCCAGTAATCTGAAAAATAACACCAGACACTCCACCCTCTCCAAACTTAACCCATTCCTCGTCTATGACAAGAGCGCGCTCCTTTATCATTCCAGAGACAACTCTAACCGCGAGCGCCTCCGCATCCGCCACATTCATAGTAGGAACGTAATGCGTAAATAAAGCCACGATACCCTCCTCAACCGCGGGCTGCTTAAGATCCTGTTCGCCTTCAGTCATCTCCTTCAGCCATGCTTGGATAGCGCTTAGTGCCCATGGTGTCGGGCACTTTCTAAAATCGCGACTACTTAGCTTCTTTGGATCAAACTTCTTCGTTAGGGGTATAGGAGGCAAGTCGTTAAGTGTGAGTTCTTCAGAATTGACCGCAAGAGTTTGAGCCCCAGTAGGAAGAGCCGACTGTCGGTGTCCACGTGCTGGATGCGCTTTCCCGTCAGTCTTGGACCGAATTGGGGGTATGGCTGGTGGGGTGCTAGTATGACTAGACATACTCGTGGATCTCGGAAATTGAGGCCCAGGCCCAAGAACAGGTATAGCAGGTCCAATGATTTCAGGATAAGCGGGCGGAGGATATGGCCGCATTGTTTGCGCCCTACCGGCAACTGAAAACTGATGCTGGTGGGGTGGTACATCGTCTGGATACGGCAAGCCACCAGCCACTCTGAAGTCATTGTAGGGAGGACTCGGCAGAGGCCTTGTATTAGTTGGGCTACCATAAGTACCGCCCGCAGGAGGATGGTAGAATAGCTCTGGGAGATCGTCATCCGAGTCGTTTTGCAGCTTTGAAGGGCTTTGCGACCCCGATCTATCAACATCTTCATCGCCTTCGTCAAAAGACATAGGTCTTCTTTGAGAAGATGGCTCCGCAAGTCCCCCAGTTCCCCAGGTATCCACCCGAGCATTCTGAAACTGTGGAAACGGGTGAACATCCATATCGTCCGGGATCGCGAACTGAGAATACTCTGGAGGCCGCAGAGCGGCAGAAGACGGACCAGCAGCACTAGCCGTACGCCCCATATCATTACCCCTCGCAGGTGGTGGAGGCGGAATCGACTTGTAGCCAGGTAGAACCGGAATATCATTATTTCCACCATACGAATCGGCACCGTAAAAGCCCGACATTCCAGGAAACCCACCGTACATGCTGACATCCATCTCTAGTGCAAAGTCACCATCACTCTCTACCTCTTCGGTTGTCTTCACTGGAGGTGTTTGTGTCGAGGGACGCTCCATCGCCCCGCGCTCCCTCTCCTCTTGTGCTTCAGCGAGTCTCATCATCGCTAAGCCCTCTGCGGCCTCTGCGTCGCTCTCACCCGAATAATACCCATACCGTGTCTGGGCAGCTGCAAGATGGCCGTTAGTAGGGCCCGAACCGTTTTGCGAGTAAGGTACTCGGCCAACACCACCGAATAAAGGGGCTGGACCATCCTCATGTGGGTCATTCATGGGAACATGGGACGATTGCCGTGGTGTCTGCTGCGGTTTGTTCTCCATCTCTGCCAATGATGCCTCGACGTCTGCGTACAATTCTTCCGCTGCTTCTTGCTCTTCCCGCTGCCGCCCTTTGTCGTGTGATCCATGAGGCGCATGTGGTAACGGTCTTACTTGCGGGTGTCGTGAATCCTCGACACCACGCCCCTGGCGAAAAGCGGTATGCGAGGGCGGTGTCGGGGGAGGTGGTGAGGGTAAAGGGTTCGCACCGACAAAGCCGTATCTCACGTTTTGTAGGGGCTCCGGTCGATCCTTGGGAGGGTTTGGGAGGGGATGCCCCACCTGATCCGGACCGGAAACATCGCTATCTGAACCTGAGTTGTAGTGTGTTTCAGGCCTAGTCAGGGAAGGCTTGTTCCCCTGAGAAACGGAAGCCTGGTGACCCAAAGAACTGGGCTGGTAGGCAGTAGAACCAAATGGTGACTGTCCATAAGATCCGGGCGCAACCCCCGGCGATCCAGGCGGGTGTGGAGGGGGCGGTGGGGGTGGAGGCTGGTACGTGTTTTGGGGAGGAGCAGACTGCGTCGGAGGGGGCGGTGGGAGACCCGGAGAGTATGGTTGACCCGACCCATAAAGGCTTGACGTAGTAGCGTATTGCGGCCTAGTAGCATACTGAGAATAACCAGGTCCGCCGCCAAATGGTTGCGAAGCATGAGGTGGCAATGGGGCGGTCTGGGGAACCGCCCCAGTCCGATACGTGCCAGTGGGATAAGAGGCAGTATTAAAAGTGCCTGGATTATAAGTAGCCGTAGTAGGCGAAAACTGCCCGGAATTGTAGTTACTAACACCAGCGGTAGTCGCATGTCTTTGTGGCTGATATTCGGTAGATACGCCAAAACCTGCGTTTGTGGCATGACGTTGGGGTTGGGCTTGGTAAGCAGCTGGATTGTATGGTTGGTGCTGAGACCCATTGTACCCAGATCCAGGAGTAGTAGGATACGGAGCGGACGACGGAGCAGTATCATAAGAAGTGTTTGAAAAGGCAGGGGAATATTGGCCACCAGGCTGATAACCGTTTCCACCAGGGGTAACAGCGAAATATCCACTAGCACTGGCCTGACTCTGGGTGCGACTCACGGCAGAAGTGGAAATCGGGCCCACAGATCCCCGCCTATTCGGATCGTGAGGGGCTGGATAAGCACGATCGTAGAACAACTCCTCACGGCTCCTGGGTTGACGGGTGTCGACACCAGCTCCCCCATCAAAGAATTGCACATCATCTCCGTCATCGAAGCTCGGCGTCCGTGAACGCAGATAGCTATGTTGAGATGCTCCCCTGGGGTTGTTGCTGGCATATCCCCGCCCACCTCCACTTCCACCACTGGCGCCCGAGTGGCTCCGATAGGGCTCGGACATTTCGAATTATTATTACAAGTTTGACTTGTCGTTTTGCGTTGTTGTTTTTTTTCCGCAGTCGTCTTCCCAGCGATGTTTTTTTTTTTCAGTGATTTTTAACCTCTCAGTTGGACAGACCAGCTGAATGGGGAGGTGGATTTCCTGGCCCGACCGATGGGATGGACACCCGGGAAAGGCGGAGGGAGGTGTGTGTGTGTGTGGATTCGCGCGTGGATTCGTGGTTGAGGTGCGGGGAGGTGTCTCTTGTCTGTGGCCTGGCTTCTGGCCAGGGCTTCTGCTCCTTCCCAAGCGTCAGCACCGAAGTCCGTGTAATTGGGCGATAATCGCATACTATACAGTTACCTGTGATGACAAACGACGGGAACGGGAGCTCGGTGAAGGGGGGGGGTGAGGGAGTCAACGGGGGGGCAATGAAAAATAAAGCGGTAACCCAAAGATGGAAAAAAGAAAAAGAAAAAAAGCGAATGTAAAAAGGCAACGATCGCTACAGTGCCGGTATTATGCTAGCAATGAGAATCCACGGGCCGTAATATCAATATCTCCCTATCCAAAGACATGAATGGAAGAAAGGTAAAGAAGAAAGCGAGTGGGGGAGGAAGAGAGAGAGAGAAGAAGAGAAGAAGCAGATGATCGGATAGGGCGATGGAGTTCCACCGCGCCAACACCCTTTTTTTTTTCCCATCGCTCTATCCAAACTCCATCCGCCCCCCATATTACTCCATTGAAGACTTATCTTGTCATGATAAATCTTACATGAAATTTTCAGCGGGTGAACCCTACAACACCAGACTAAGTGTTGTGCCGGTACACACTCAATCCACCGTGTGGTGCACCACAGTTCTCGAGACTTCATCATCATCATCATCACCATCGTACTATATTCACAGTATTCAAGCGCTAGAGTCTCACCGCCATCAAGGCAGTGCCCCAATCCTCCCTCCATCCACTTCAAATATTGTTGTACCGCAAATAGTTTGTAAATAGAGTAGTCCCTCTCTTCCCCAAGGTAAAAATAGCACTGAAAAAAACACATCACATGAAATACCCTTCCACTTCTCTCACACTCTCTTGACCAGCTCCATAACCGAGATCACGTGATCTACATAGCTTTTCTACTCAATCTGACAAAAGGCGCAGAGAAGACAGGAAAACAGGAAAAGATCTACAAAACGAGTTTCCATTGATAGACACTATTTTGCCCAAACTTCCGTCACTGCGTGTAATTCAAGGCGTCTTTTACCCCCCCTAGTCGCACAGTGCGTTTAATGGAATTAACAGAAGCAGTTCATCATGCATCACTCGATTACCACACCCGGACTTCAAGAAGTAACGAGGGACCATCCAGGAGGAGTGACTCCCCCCTCGTCTTTTAGCCTTTTTTAACATCAGAAGCATGCATTGAGAGCTTCATCAAGGGGAAAGAAAGAAGAAGAAAAAGGAAAGTGGCGACCTGTTCATGTGAACTGCTATTTGCAAGTCAAATTCAAGTAATCGAAGATGACGCCGACAAGCTCGTGGGAGCTAACGCATAAGGAAAAAATGAAAATGAAAAAAAAAAAAAATGAAAAAGGGAATTTAAGCTACTTCGGGGGGGAAACAAGGCGGCTCATCGCAAACAATGTTCTTGCGAATTGTTTCAATCTCTTCTCCCGAGAAACCACACTGCTTGTCAAGATATTCCCTTACCCCGCCAAACTCCTTGTCAATTATCTTGAGGGTTTTCAGCATGGTGTCTTTTCTGCTCAGGAATTAGCGACCATCGCCAGCCGGGCAGAGGGGGGAGAGAGCTGAGGCACCTTGAACTAAGCATGTTCTCCAGACCTTGAATGGCTTCAGCATCCCCCTTGGCAAACACTGGCTGCTTAATCAGATGATCCCAAATTGCCTCCTTGACAGACTCCATGCCTAGCGTCGTAAGGGCGTACTCTTCCGCAATAACCTCGTCGTCGACACCCGCTAGTAGAAGTATCAACGCAGTAATGATACCCGTTCGGTCCTTGCCAACAGTACAGTGTATGAGCAGTGGGTCATTGGGCCGGGTAAGGATATGCGAGAGAATAGAGCGGTACGCGGTTTTCCCTCCAGCTTGGAGTATGCAACGATATGCTTCTGTCAAGTCGCCGGAGGAATAAGACTTGAATCGGAGGGCCACATTTCTAATTTGCTAAGCAATTGGTGGTGGGGGGGAATGGGAGACAGAGGTAGAGGGAAGGCATACTCCGGGGAATAATCCACATCTCTAAATACGGGCACAAAATTCCTGGTTATGCCTTCAATCTCAACGATCGGTGCCTCCTTCTCCATTCTCTTCAGCTCCGGTATTGAGCGGAGGTCATAGGTGCTGGAAACTTTCATAGTATCCCTTAGCAAAATCTTTCCGTCGTCGGTAATTCGCGAGGGCTCAGCCGAACGATAAATGAAGGCACGTCGAACCTAGCATGTGCCCAGTTAATAATCGCCACCAACCCAAGTCAATTGAAGGGGGTAAGATCAAAGTCAATGATGAAGGGGGAAATCATACACTGCCGGAATCATCCTTAAGCGGGTACCCCCCAATGTCACGAAAGTTGGCAATTCCCTGGACCAATTTCCATGGCGGCCTGCTCAATACCGCGAGTGTTTCCTCCGTGTATGCTGGTATATACCTTGAAGCCATTTCCCCCGCTCGCACCTGGCTCGGGTTTTTGAAGTGTTTGAAGGAGAAATTGTTTCTTCTGCTGAGAGCTTAGGTCTGGAGGAAGGGGGAGGGGGGAGCGTGGTTTTGTTGGAAAAAGTGCAGCTGTCTACCTATGGCACAGAAGCTTTCGCAGCTCGTTGTAGCTCGGGACCGTGAGCTTTGGGGGAGCAGCTGCAAGCCCCGTGATCGATTGCTTTGTCGAAGGTTTGACAGCAACGAGATTGGCCTCAAGCTATCCGTATGATACCTTTACCAGATCTGGCTGGGGGGTTTGGCCCTGATTGCGCCTCAATTGGCGTTATTGCGGGGGGTTTTCCCGGGCCCGTCAAGGGTTGGCTGAGCAGGGGAAGGAACGCAGCAGGCTAAGCGGGGCTTAAGGGTACCAGTACCGTACCGTACCAAGACGGTAGGTTAGAGCCGCACAAGTCTAGCAACCTGGGGATATATCACCAATTCTTGCTCGAAAGGCGATCCACAGAGTTGTTTGAGAGTAATCACCCGGCCAGTGGCAACATTTGGTTTGAAAAATACTCATCAAGGGACTGCTGATGCTCGTCGAGCGGGGGACTACATGTTTCTCCCAGGGAGCAATCTACTGCATCGTTTCACTCGTTTATATCTACAACTCACTGGGGCTTCTAGCGAGGCAAAATAAAAAATCGCACAATTCTCATACCGCTCGAATATATATTGGACCAGATCTGGACACAAGAAACGCGGTACTCCTGCGAAAAGCCCGGAACGCCGTGCATTAAATATTGCGTATTCCTACTAAGTTAGTGAACAGCTACATATGTTCCACTCAGAAATCCCCCATCTCCTCTATACCCCACCTACCCTACCCCCACAGTTCTAGAGCCTAGCATTCCCCTCCGTGCCCAGACTCTTAATCTCGAATCCCTTTCTGGGGAATACGACCTTGAGCGAACCACTACCAACATGCGCCCCTGTTGGTGTAACTTCAATAATAATCCTATCCTTCCCAAGAGCTCTAACTCTTCCCCTTTGCGGATGATTCTTTCCAGTGTCGACAGGCGTAACCTCCACTTCTTCACCGAGGGCTATGCCGGAGGGGTCGTTGTCGGGGGCTCCTATATCGGTGCCAGGGGAGGTGCTCACCTGCTCGTGATCCAGAATTATGTCTTTTGCTTCGGCGCCCTTTATGGTGGGGATTTTGACGGATTTGGGAGCGGGGAGGAGAGCTGTGAATCGCTTGATCCACGAGAAGGTTTTTGGGTGGGTGTCCGCTGTTACGGCGGAGTCCAGGGCGCCTGGGAGGGTAGTCAGCCATTCCGGTAGCCAGATGGCTAGATTTTGTTAGCTGTATGGAATGTGTAAATGATATCATGGGAAACTACACTCAAGATCTGCCAACGACATCTTATTGCCGAGGATCCAGTAGCGGCCGTCTGAGAGAACTTCCTCGATATGGCCATAGAGACCTCTAATTTTCTCGAGGGCCTAGAGCGGTCAACTTCCATGCTAGCACTAACGGCACAACGGACTAAACAGAGCACATACCCTCTCCCTCCCAGCATCAACATCCTCCTTCTTGAAACTCTACACCACCAACAAATCAGCTCTACTCTCAACCCCCTTCACATAAACACACAGGGGGGAACCCGCCCTCCCACTAAAATCCTCTCGATCCTTCACAAACCTCTCATCCTTCATTGAGGGCAAATCACTGGGAATCAACGCAACAGCGTAGGGGAACATCCGATCGCTCCAAGCCTCCCACTCTTCCCATTCACCGCCTCTCTCTCCCAACCTTCCATCAGGAAACCTCTCCTCCAGGACCCTAATAATCAACGACGTATCACACAACACCTCGTTCCCGATTGACAGCAGCGGGGTTCTCCTATATTTGATGCCCAGCGAGGCCAGATCCGGCCGAGGCATTATCGGCGGTTGAATGCATTGCTTGTACGGGATTCCGCGCAGCTGAAGGTACCAAGAGATTTTGTGCGCGTATGGAGACCAGTACTACGGGTATCAAGTCTCAGCCATCTAACCACAGAGTTGTGTAGGAGAACGGTTGAGCAAAAGGCGGGAGGGGGGAATATACATAGTGGAAAAGAATAATTGTAGGGACCGGCTCTGTGGACATTATTAACGAGCAATCCACGTTTGGTCCAGTTAACCCAAGCACGAAGCGCGATTGCCGTAGAAGAAGAGCAAGTTCGCACAGTTCCGTACACAACCGTGGATGGACCATCACCCATCACCTCCCCGGAGCCTCGTTTATATATGGTACCGTACTCGTACCGCACTGCACGGGTGTAACACAACAGTAAGATTTCCCACCATACCTCGGGAAAGCATGACAAATATAAAAAACTGGAGTACCGAGGTTGTCGAATGCTGTGCCTACCGTGTAATGTGCACGGGGGCTTATGGGTGCCTTAGCCGGACTTCAAACTGGCGGTATGGATATCATCGAGAGTGTATGATCGGGTGGAGCAATCAGAGGTTTCTGGTATCGTGTGTCTCTGATAACCGGAAGATATCTTGGGAGCATTCAACGATCCTCGTGACTAGACGAAGAGAAGTTGCCACTGACCCGTGTAGGTTATGGGCTTTGGAAAACTTCCAAATCACTGGGTGAATTGCGACAGTGAGGAGGTGGGATCATGGTATGGCATGTCTTAAAAACATACCGCACCGGACAATGTAATAGCTCAGCAAGTGTTCGAATGGTGGGGGGTGAGGTTGGATAAGACGGATTGTTGGCACTTATCGACCCGCTGTAACACTAGGACGCGAAGGCTCTAGGTTAGCTTCATAGGACTGTAGCGGAGTGGAGAAGAGGAGCTCAAGGTATACCGGTACTAGCACAGCCTTTGCGCACCTGACTTGAAGCCTGTCTCCCAAAGGGTATGTTCTGGAGTACTCGAGTAGAACATACAAGTGCCAGGGGAGATGTTTTCGTACAAGACAGGGATTATTTTGCGGGTTAACCTAAATTAACTGTGCGAAAACATTATCCCCGGCACTTGTATGTTAGCTGGACTCAAAGGTTCAGGTAAACAACCGGTTTGAAATGCTAGACACTACTCAACATTTTGCGCAGCCCTCCGATGTCCATTCACGCGAAGGCTCTACTACCGTGTCGTGATTGAACAATTCTTATTGGCCGGGCTGAATTCGGGGTGAGGATATAGAGAGAAAGAGTGAGAGAGGTAGTAGTTTCAAGCCACCGGGTATCATGGAACAAAAAAAGAGCTAGTTTGATATGTTCGATATGACCGAGGTTTTCAAGAGTAAACAAGACAAAACAACAGTTGCAGAATCCCCACCTCGACCCACAAAGGATTATCATACTACTCGTACGGTACCAATACTGTTTTGTTACCGGTACTTATACCGTACTTGCACTAGGGGTATTCAAAGTTAAAAACAGATGTGAGAAGAAACAAGTAGGTACTAGAACATGCATTAGTTTACTAAAGGTGATGGTCCAATAGCATCATAGAAAATATAGTATCATAGTTGAGGCCCCCAAATTTTCAGAAAAGTGAAAAGTAACGAGTATAGGTAAAAGTTAGCGTACATTTAGAAGAAAATTTTTCATATACCAAGATGACAACCCCGGAGGAAAGATGATCAGACAACCCCATCACCAAAATGCCACGCGATTATTCTGAGAATACGATTTGGACAAAAGCCAAAACGGAGACGGTAATTCAATGGCTTGAAGAGCCTGAGAATTTACGAAAAATCAAAAAGGGTTCAGGAATTACGAAGAAAACAATTGTTGCTGAAATCGCAGTCCAAATTCCTACCAAAGAAGCTATTAAGGTTGGGTACAAGTACGATAATATCATGAAATCCTATTGGGCTGCAGCAAAGTTAAACAACCAAAGCGGATGGGGTTTATCAGAGAGGGACTTAGATGAGGGCAGGAGAAGTTTACGAGGTAAGAAAAAAAATTATTCTTTTAAAATACAAGAAATTATCTTACAATATAATAAAATTAAATTTTTTTATTTTTTAGACAAGCTACTTTCCCGGTGTCCATATTTCTTCCGTTTGGAGAAAATTTTGGGTGATCGACCCAATGTACGACCGCCAGTCTCCTATGACTCGGGCCACAACGCAAATGATACAGCTGCAACGATCGAACAGTTGCTTATAGCAATCTCTAACGACAATCCGGAGGAGGAAGAGGAGGGCCAACTACCACTCGTTAGTCAGGAGGGTACAGGAGGAGAAGTGGAATGGGAGGGGGAAAATGGGGCAAGCGTTAGCAGAGAGGGGGAGGAACAAGAACGGGAGGAGGAGCGGCTAGGAGAAGGAATGCGAATAGAGAGTAGGGGGAATGAGGAAGAGGTGGCAATATTGGGAGGTAATGGAAGAGAGGAAGAGGATGGTGGTAGTTCTTATCGAGGAGAAAGAAGTCGAGTGAGCCAAGAGACCACAGGGGGAATTGAGGAAGAGGAGGTGGTAGTTATGGGTGAGAATAGGGAAAGGCAAAGGGCACAAAGGG
>LN891134.1:189529-209607 GCA_900010015.1 Tuber aestivum | reverse complement strand
CTGTACTGTAGACAGGGGGTATGAGTAGATGCTTGCTCTGCGTACTATTTACGGCTAACCTACGAGAATTACCACAAAATCTCTTGAAATCCACTCTCACTGTCAACCCCCACACCAAGAAAGATAAGCGTTCTCCTGATATAGCAAAAGATCGGCCGGCTAGGTGTGTTGGATCTTGTTAACCGGTATTCGCAATTCTATTAACCCGCCAAACTAAACTAAACTAAACCCATAGTGGGGTGCCGGGCGGCCAGAGATAGTGGATCTCACAACTACTAGAGTATCAGACTAGTCTATACCGGAACTGTACTCGAGTACCGGTACATGTACTCGAGTACTAGGTACTGCAATATCACATGCAACCATATCATATCTGCAACCATGCACCATCCCTCAACCAACGAAAGCCCCACTCGCAGCACCTGCCCCAGAGCTGCCGAATCTGTCGAGCAGAGAGAGCACACCCGACACAGGTGTTTAGTCAGCCGATATCTGGTTATCGATAAGTTACAGTATTTTCGCCGTTCGGAATTCCGGGCCAAGGTTTCCCCGTCCTTCCCCGGCCGGCCCCGACACGATCAATACTTGGCCATTCGGCAAATTGTCAGGGTCAGGATCGGTATTAGGAATTTCAACTTGAGAGGGAGTCGGTAACAACATCCCACGTTTGCATGTACCGGTGCATGGATCGATAGACTTGCTTACTTTTTCCTCAGGACTCACAATGTTATGGGGGCGGTGCTCATGCGGTACAGGTAGGCATAAGCAATAAGGAGGTTCTAGTAATGAGCACTCTCGTCCTGGGGTGTCTATTCTCGAGTTTAAGCCATGAGAGATTCCCGATAATGTATTTGTCACCAAAGGTTCCAACTACACTTACTGACACCTTCAATCCTGGTGGAGAGAAGTCGCCGGGACGAAGACATCTGACCAAGCCAGTCCATTCTCATAGCTGGCATTCGTATTTATTGCAAGGCGACTTCCGTGACAATCAGAGCCAAGAACACGAGCCCCGAGAGTCAGATACTAAATCCGTGCCCCCCAACACCGACAACGCATCCCACTGGGTCCAATCACCAGCTAGGGCCGTGTATTCCGCGGTATTGAGTTCGCAAAGATGGCCACCTCCGAACCCCACCAACCCCACGGGAGTATGTGCCGGTACCGTACTCGTACTGTAACGTTTGTGCAGTTGTTCTCAAGCACCCCCCAGCACTTTCGCACCACCTTGCACAATTCTGTGAGTCAGAGCTCCCGAAGATCCATGGCAAGACCAGAAACGACAATGCGGGCTTCCCGCGCCCCCTCCTTCGAGTGACACCTGGTGACCAAGGACAAGCCCTAGCATCTACGGTACCGTAGCAAACTGACCGGAGAGATTACAAAAAAAAGCACCAGGTTTCTTCTAGCCGGATGAAAATCGTCCCGAGACACACGGGATGGCACACACCGGTATGACAGGGCGATTGCTCTTCGCAGACAGGCTCGCAGGCTTCAAGGCTTTGGCTATGGCCTGACAGTAGATGTAGCACAGGAAAAGCAATTTAGCAATGACTCGACGCGACGCGCCAGCATCCTAGCATCGCTCTCTCATGCGACCCAACAACGCGTCTTCCCCGCAGCTGGTGTTTGCTAAGTCTTTTAGTCTTCCTTTGAGGGGCCTGTGCCGATAAGGGATGGTGGGGGATCGGGTATAAAGCCCTGGGGATGCCCCCGTCCCTGTGTTCCTCACCATCAGAAAAACTCGATTGACTTCAACCTCACCCTCAGCACTACACTTCATTCACTTCATTCACTTCGCTCGAGAGATTCTTCGTCTTCCCCTTCTTTATCGTCAAAATGATTCATCATCTTGGTTATTGTGTTGTGGATTTGGAAAAAACTGTCGATTTTTATCTCAAGGCTCTTGGTCCTCTTGGGTTCGTCTTTCTCCCAACATGCCTCCTCCTCCTCCTCTCCTCTCTCTTTGCTCCCCGCTAATTAAGCCCCTCTCCCCCTAGCTATGAAAAATGCATTGCATTCCCTGGCATTGAATCAATTGGTGTGAGCGGTCGCCCGTCCATCTGGTTCCAGCAGCGCACGCCAGAGAATACCCGCGGCGTTGTTAATGCCCTCCACCTCGGAATCCAAGCCAAAGACAATGCCACCGTTGATGCATTCTATAAGGCCGCCATGTATGTCCCCACCCCTTCTCCGCGGCCCTCACAGAGTCACTGACCAACCTGCCATCCTCGCAGAGCCGCAGGAGGCACATGCAACGGGCCACCCGGACCTCGCCCTCAATATACCAAGACCTACTACGCCGCTTTTGTGCTCGACCCTGATGGAAATAACCTCGAGGCCATGTATATGGATGCCAATTACGAAGCTGAGTTGCGAGCTAAGGCGGAGGCTTCTGGCGAGGGGGGTTGCACGGGCATGTCCTCCGAGGCACAAGCCTAGATTACCTGTTTTGGGATATGCAAGGCTTTGTCGGCTCTCTTCCTGCAAGGAGTGGGGAGGGGTGAAATATGAAATATGAAATTTTGCAACTGAGCGTTGAGAGAGTAAATCGAGTGAGGTCTTGTGAATATGTACTCGTATTTTGATGATTACATGGGGATAAGGCTATCGGAACTGCCATTGATACTCCCGTATAAACATTGAAAAGGAAACAAGACTGTAGGTTACATGTGCGGTATCGCACGATACCAGAGGGAACTCCAAAAATCTTCCCCCCCCCCTAATAGCCACGAAAATATATAGAGTCCACAACCATACGAAAATCATGTAGACCCATATCCAACCCCCTAAATCCTCCACACACACCCCACCCACGACACCTACGCACCGGCACCCCCTACCCAGCCCTCCCCAATGACCCCGCCGCCCCCAACGCAGCAGAATACTATGACCCTCCACGCCCATGGCGCAAACTTCAGCATCAGGAAAAGCTTGAGAACCAGGTACGTGACAAGCACGTATACCGATAATGGCACGTCGTGCCGCACGCCGCCATCGTCACCGCCACCACCCGGCACCCGCCACGAGATGGCTTTGTATATTCTCGGTTGAGTGTTGTTGTCCTGCATGGGTTTGGTTGTAGTTGTTGTTTTGGGAGTTCTTGGTGGTGGGGAGAGGAGGTACAAAGGGAGGGGAGGGAGGGAGGGGGTATATGGAGGAGGCAAACGGTGGTTGTGAGGGTGGTGTTTGGTGTTCAGCGTTTGTTGATATAGAAATGTATCATAGGAATGTGTTCGTTGGTTTGCTCATTCATTTGTGGGTAGCTGGGGTCCGTCCGTCTGATGGGGGACATGTTCCGTTGATGGGCTTTTTTTTGTTTTTGCTTTTTTGTTCTTTTTTCGTACGTGCTGTGCTATGGGTGAGGTTTTGAGGGGTGATTGGTATGACGGGAGTTTCTGGGAATGGGTTATGTACGGTGAGGATTGGTTTCCAGAGCACGGTACCGTATTGAATGTGTGTTTCATCGTCCCACTGCCGGAGGGGGAATCTACTCGTTCACTCACTCACTCACTCTTATCGGGTTGACATCCTACTTACTTACCCAGTGAGGTAGAACATTGATAGTTAGATATGGTGAGCTCCGTAAGTAAGCATCGAGTTATACAACATTTTGTCCGGAAAGAAAACCACAATTCAAGACACCGCCATCGACACCGGCAATGGCATGGTAGACTATGATATGATAGCATAAATTAGGTGAAGACCATGCCCGCTCAAAAAAAAAAATACCGCGCACCTCCAGGAGGAAATGGGCAAAGAGCCTTTTCGAACAGAAATCGCAGTACGCCACAGGACGGGGGAGGCAGCTAGCACCCATAGACCGGTTTTTTACAAGTGAGAGGATAGCCGTGCGCGTAATGAATGTGCCATGAAGCATCGCATTCGCAAAAATATCCTCTGGTAAAGAGCGGTTTGTCGGATGGTGATCTGATTGAAATATCCGGGATAGTCTGCCCGCAAGTCTACGGGCACGAATGAATCCAAGGTCTCTCTGTCTGTCTGTCTTTCTTTATGTCTAGCGCGGTGGATATCCAGAGTGTTTGTCCCCCCCCCCCTTTCCGTGATGGCTAAGGTATGTATGAGTACCATTCTGAAGATTACGAAGAGTTGGTCCATCCTCGTACATACGCACAGTGGTGTTGTATCTGTAGGAATCTAGGGGGTGCGGTCCAGAAAAGGTGTGGACATAGGAGTGCTGTACTAGTACTCGTACTGAGAGCTTTGAACCTCCCTAGGGTTAGTACAAGTGTTCACCACCCCAGGCAAATGTTAGGACGGTCATACAGTACATTGTGAAAACTAAACACATTTATAGCGGCCCTCCTAACATTCCCCCCGAATCCCCCACTTGAGTATCATATTGGAAATGATCGATCTCTCTCGACGTGCGGCGGCACAGGAGCCCTTCCACAACTCCAAGGACCCGATACATAGACTACCGTCAGAATGAATGGCTGGAGACGGTGTCTATGCATCGTATCATGCCGTACCAGTACAGTATTGCACCACGGGGAGGGTTGACTATCATGATGGAAGGTGCTCATAAGTTAACAACTCCGGCCGCCAAGAACATGGCAGATATCCACTTCGCCACATCCGCCAAACCTAACTTAATTTACCCCACACCCCAAGTATGACACGATACAAGGCATCATAAAGCAACCACCCATTACGGCATCGTCTACGAGCGCGGTGCCGTGGTCCGCCGCGCCGTACATACGCCTCACAATGACAGTAAAGCAACCCTTCTCCGCGGCAATAAACCACATAAATCAGGGCTTACCATCCATCCCTCATCCATCAAGCCCCCAAAACCCTTCGTTTCCAACAACGAAAACCCCCCCCGGCTCGAAACGGGACCCTGCCCATCACGACGACGACGCAGCACCAAAATTCCCTTCCGAAGAAAAACGCGCCGCGTTGTAGACTATCACAAATCACCTCTATCTCCCCATCACAACAGTTCAGTTCAGGATCTAGCGCTATGAACTATGGTTATGATATTCTCGCTTCCCGTCATCCCTTGCGTATGTAGATTTCTAGAAGGAGAAGGAGAAGGAGAAGAAAACTACCGAGCATGGGGGTTTCCGGAGGCGGTATTCTGCGCACTTTTGTCGTGTAAGTACGGGGATGATAGTCGGGAACAGCATGTCATTGTTTAGTATTCGTTATGTCACCCACTCACTCACCCCCCTTGCTCGTGTTGAGGCCGGGGGGAGCTGGCTTTTTATTGCATGGTGTTTATTACCGAGCTGTGCTGTAGAGTACGGTAGTCTACGGTAATATCCCCATGATACCGGTAATTCCAAACATTGTTGTTGAACTAGAACGTATCCCGTATCATTTCCTCATTTCAAACCTCCGGATTTGCATCTCACACCCCCCCCATATGATGACCGAGTGATACACGATGACCGCATACCCCGCAACCCCGCACACCAGCTGCAACCCTCGCGCAGGGACCCATCCATCCATCCATCCATCCAGTACTGTATCTTCCATCCATCTCTCTCTGCCCCCTCCTTCCTTCCTTCCTTTCCTTCTTTCATTTCTTCCTCGCCCCCTTCCCCCCCGGCTCCCGCAACCAGTTTTGGCATGTACTCGAGTACCTTGGCAGGAGGTTACGTCAAGCTCTTCCTCCCCACTCCTCCCCCTCCTACTAAGCCAGGAGGAGTGGGAGGAGTGGGAGGAAAAAACAACTGTCGCCGCCACCCGGTAGTTTCAACGGCAGCCGGCAAAGCGAGTTGCCGCCCTGCCAGGAGGAGATGATGACATGACCTGCTGAACCGCATATTTCCGTTTCAGCCACCTTCCCCGATAGAGATCATATTCCATCACTCGTGGAATAATTGGATGGGAAGCGATCAGGGAGATTGACTTATTCGAGTACCCTCCATCGTGCCCACCGTACTGTACCGTACGACAGGATCTGAGTGGGAGGGTGGGAGGGAAATTACTGTAGAAAGGGAGGGAGGAATACGCTTGGTTGGGTGTTGCCAAAGCGCCGTACTGTACTCGTACCATACCGTACCCAACCATTGACTACGGGTCTTGTACTCGCAAAGAAAGGCCGATACGAAACATTGTATCATATCATACGGTTGGCTCAAAACGTCCCCGTTCGGGCTCGTGTCTGTTTGTTGTTGTTCCGAGCACCGGGGAGGGGCGGTGGTGGGGGGGAAGTTGGAAACCAAACCTTTTTTTTTGATACGGAAATTTAGGGGGAATTTCAAGGAAGTGGTATGGTATGATATGATATCGTACTTAAGGTGGTTAGTCAACGTACGGTGCTCTAGTAAGGTACAGTACCGGTAGGTATCATAGGTGGACTAGGTATTGTGGATAAGCTGGACAGCTCAGAGTCCCTTCCACTCATAACGCTCACGGCATGGTAGACTACAAACAATCTACAACAGTCTGACATGTCCATCCATCCATCTGTCCAATTTCCCGCCCCCCCCCGATCCGATCTATCTGCGGTACCGTATGGAAAAAGCCTACGGAGCTGTAGGTAGCGGATATGATAGGATATGATAGGGTAGGATAGGCTATGTTATGCCATGCTACGTTACATTCCACTTTGTCCGCTTGCTTGCTTGCTTGCTGTTTCTTTTTTTTTTTTTTTTTCTTCCCTCCTTCTTCTTCCATCTTCTAGTTATCGTTGTGCCCGATCTTTGAATCGGGACTGGAAGTGGAAGGGGGGGGGGGGGGGGGTGAACAGTTCTGTTTGACATTTTCGAAAAATGGGAAGAATGAGAAAGAAGAAAAAAGATCCAGACCAAAAAACCAAGGGTGAGAAAATTTATATATAATATTATTTAATTATTGGTTAAATGCAATGGATCATATCTGGACCTTACCGGTATAGTACGGGACTGCAGTGCCGTGAGCGGGGAGTAAAATCCAGGGCAGAGCACCATGAACCGGACCATCATACCGTTCGTTAAGATACCGTAGCTGATACTCATACCCGTACAGATAAGGCCACGATATTAGCGGAGGCGGATATTACCATTATTGTGATTATGATTATTATTATTATTATTTATACTCGTACTGTACGAGTACATCCCACCTGAGCGAATGGAATGAGGGAGCGAGCAGACGGGGAAAAGCCAAATATTATTCCATCATTACTATGCTAGGCAAAAAAAAAAAAAAAAAAAAAATAAGTGTATGATTTCGTATCGTATCGTATCAGGAATTTTAGCATTTCCACTCATTCACTCATTCACTCGCTCACTCACCGCTCGCTCGTTACTCATTCGTGCTGATTAGTGGCGTCCGCAATGTCTGCCAAATATCACACCGGGAGCAAAGAAGAGCAGCGGAGCGGAATATGAGGGCACATTGTGGTATAATATGAAGGACCCGGTACGGTATCACGAAACGCACGTACTTTTTACAAAGATACGATGATAGTCTACCGCGTCGCGGCGTACCGTACAGTACTGTGCGCTGCGGTGCTGACAGCAATTCGAGTACTGTACCGGCACTAAAAGTATAGTGGATATTATGATACACCGCACGCCTGTAATAATTAACTTGACCCTCAAATGCAGTATCATACCAAAAAAAAAAGAGGGACAAAAAACACTCATCGATTTTTTTTTTTTTACTTTCTCTCCTTCTCTTGCAGGGGTTAAGCCTAAAATAACATGTAGGAAAGGGAAAGAGAGAGAAAAAAAGGCCTCGTAGGACAATACGGTATCGGACCCGTAGCACAGGATTAGATGGATATGGTAGATAGGGAGATACGGTAAGCCAGATACCGATACCGATGTTCTATTCTGCTCGAGTACTGTACAGTACGGTACGGTAGCAGTGAGCCGGTGTAAACTATGTTTCAATCCTCCTCCCTTGGCCTTCACCCTTTCGCACACACTCTCCCTCCTCTCCCTCTCTCTCTCTGCGCACTTGCTCGACTGCTTCAATAACTTACGAAACCTGAGTAACCCCAGAGCAGGAGAGACAGAGGAGCTGTGCATGCAGGTTTGCGCGATTATAGTATCGCAATTTAGATCTTCACATGGGTGGTGCACCAGTATTCGGTTTAGCGTGGTTTGTTTATTTTATTTTGAGTTTTGGGGTTTGTGATAAGGGGAGTCGAGTGGGTGAGTGGGTGAGCAGAGTGAGTGAGTTGCGGGTCCAGCCGGTCGGCCGGGTGGTTGGTTGGTTGGTTGGTTGGTTGGTGAGTGGTGAGTGGTGAGGTGAGTGGAGAGATGGGATGTGTGAACGCTCAGGAGGTTAACTTATTGTGGAAAGGGGAATGAAGGGAGAAAGGAAGGAAGGGAGCATAATAGGCAGGCGATAAAAACGACGATGATAGAAAAAAGTGAGAAAATGAAGAGGTAGAACTGCATAGACGATAAAACTATATCGCGCCAAAAGCAAGCACCGGTGAGAAATAAAAAAATAAGACCAAAAGACTGTGGTACTGCACGATACCGCAACGAATAGAGTATGATAGAACAAACAGAATAAAACAAAGCTCGATCCGACGCCTCGGTCCCAACACTCTCCCCGCTCGCATCACCGACCGAACCGACCAGACCGGACCGGAACAAGCGAGTAGGCACCAGCCACTGGGGCCGGAGCCCATCAGAACCATGGCGAAGGGGGAAAGCAGCAATAACCAACGCCCTACAGGATAAGAGTACCGTATCGTGCCGGTATGATACGCTACCATCGTACCGCACGAGTACTCGAGTACCGTACAAGTACTGGAGAGAAAAAGAAACGAAGATACCGTGGGAACTCGGTGCTCGTGGCAATCGGCACTGTGCCGGTAAGTTACTCGAGTAACGAGCGCTATGGCAAGCAAGCGTGCGTAGCACCGGTGCCAAACCCGACCCGTAGATCTCTTCCCTTCTCGCTTGCCAATCCAACCCAATCCAACCCCAACCAACTCGACCTCCATCTCCACCTCCATCCACATCCACATCTCCATCTCAAAGTGTGAAGTAGAACCAACCCCAAACTTAACTTGGTCTACCGGTACGGGAGTAATGGCATGACACGACTCCCACCACCCACCGCCTCCCCCCCTTCTTTGGGCCATTCCTAAAAATAAAAATAAAAAATTCTCCCTTTCCTCCCGGCTATCATAGTAGAGAACGCATGGGAGGGCTCTTGGAAATTAGATGTCCCCCATCAATCCATCCCCGCCGCCACCACAAGCAAAGCGAGCTCTACACGCCGGTAACTTCTCCACACAGTATGCGCGAGTGCTCGTATGGTGTGTGTTGTGTGCGTGTGTGTCTATGTGCGAGTATGCAGTAGTCTGCAAGGGCCCCCCCTTCGGGGAGAAATGCAAAATTGAGAGTTGAGGAATGCAAAATGTACGGTTAATCTGCACCATTTTCCATTTTCTTTCCTTTTTTTCCTCTCTTCTATCTTATTTCGTTTGCTTTGACCTTAGTTCCTCATCATGATGCGAGGATTGATGGGGTAAGGAAAGGAAAGGTGAGGAAGGTGAAGCTTCTCAAGTAGGCAGGTAGGCAGGCAGGCAGGGTCTCTTGTATGATAGCGGGGGTAGCACAAGTATGATACGCCGGTACGAGTACAAGTACTTGTAATTGCTATCGCACCCGTTTGTTAGCGTACTCGAGTACTGTTGTGTGCCTTTCCGACGAGTACCGGCACCGTAGTGTACCGTACTCGAGTAGCCCTCCCAGGGCGAGTCTAGCAGTGGTGAATTCACTGCTGCAAGTACTGTGCCAGTACTCGTACATTACTCTCCTCGAGTACCATAGTGCTGGTACTACGGTACCGGTAGCACAGTACTACTGGGACCCTGCTGCAGGGTGAGGCCGAGGTTCGGTCCTCGGGTAGCCGAATTCCACAGTGGAATTGTCTCACTGTAACCCACCACATCATAACTTGCAGGTAAAATTAAACTCCGACAATTCAAAGAGCTCCTCCGTGTGCTAGTGGCTTACGCTAACGCTGCCATAGTAGCACGAGCAAAACCACGAGTATCGCGGGAAAAAAATGGGGGGGGAATTTTGTGAGGGCACAAGGAACGAATGAATTGCAACGATATGGACTACTCGAGTACAATATTCTTCGGCACGCGCAGTAACCGCTGCCCACTAGTGCTCGTGCTCGTGGATTGGATTGGATTGAATCGAATGGTGCAGTCTGCTATACTTACGATATCATGATATTATTCTCGTGCTACTCACTATCATACCGACATCGTACCAGACCACAATATCAACGAAGCGAAAGTAAGGAGTAGGATACCGGTACGAGTACCACCGACACAGTACGGCATCATGGAACAAACACGCCATGCCATGCCCACCATACCCGCAAGCCCGCCGAATACAGTGTGATACCGGTATGCGAATCCAAGGGCGAGAAAGAACAAGAAATTGATCCACACAACCCACTGACAGGGCTGAGTGAAAATTCAAACGTTGATCGTGAGGCAATTTACCGCATCCATCAAACAAAGTGCGAGCTTTTTCGCCCTTTTCCCCTCATTCTATGAGTGGAGGGGAGTGGATGAATCGGAATGAGAATAGAGTGAAGTGAACGAATGACCGAAAACCCCGTGTATATCAGCGTCATTGTAGTTGTACGAGTAAGAACGAGGGGGGGGAGGGAGAGAGGGCGGGCTTCCGTGTCGAGCTACGGACCAGTATCGATGGACGACCAAAGGAATCATGCTGAGAGTGGACTTTTTGGGAGGGGATCTCGGTTGATATCGTGTTAATACACTGGATGCTTTTTCTTGGTGGGTTCTAGACTATCTCTTTCTCTCTGGTCGAGCGCCCGGGTCCAAGTGGCCCGCTATAGTGGCCTTAGTCATCCAACGGCCAACAGGAGAGAGGGCAAAGATGCAGTGCGATACGGTATCGTACTTATTCTACCAGTATACTCGAGTACCGAGTACCGGTATCCCCTTACGTGATTGGCCTGCCGATCCATTTCCGTGTCTGGGGACGCGACCTCAACTCGGCCGCGTGAGCAGAGTTAACTTATCGCGCTCGTACTCGTACGGTACATACATATATCATAGTCAGGAAATACCGTTTGGTCCTGCCCCATCGAGGGAACCCTCGCTCCTCCATTCCAAAGCCAGCAAGAGCTGGGACAGATCTTGTGCTTGAACCGGCATCCAAGCAACCAGTGATAACCTGGAGATCCCTCCATCCACTAGGCCTCTCAAGCTACAGTACCAGTACTCGTACGGTACAGCTTTTTTCCTTTTTTCCCTCCTTCAGTCGGCCTCTGGTCCTAGCCGAGAAGCCTCTAACGGTTTAAATCTGGCTTAAAAACTTGGACTTCTCTGATCAAAATCCATTTTGGGGTGTTTTCAAAATTTCTTGCACTTTATCCGCACGTGCCTCTGAGCCAAGAATTTGGCAAAAAAGGGGGGGCCAATTCTTGGCGCGGAGACACGAGTATGATCTTGTATTTATCGGCTCGGATCTATGACGAAAGAATGTCCGTTTCCGTTTTCCGAGCGATGTCGGGCGCGACAACCCCGCATTGCCAAGATTGTTTTTCCGTCACGCAGATTACTCGAGCAGAACTCGGCGGGTCCGGTTAGGAAATCGGGGTTGGGATTGTATTCGAACGGGGGAAGGATGGACGATCCAATACGAGAATGAAGGAGGAAGTACTCGTACAAGTAGAAGAAAAAAGAAAGAAAACCACGTCGCCGCTCCGTCTGGGTTGAAAAGAAAAAAAGAAATTGGCTTTACAGTATCATAATATCATAGTTTATCCTAGTCCGTCCGCCTGTCTGCTTCCGTCAGTGAATTTAACTCCACGAGCACAAAACTAAGAACTAAGAACTGCCGAGTAAAGCCATCGTCATTGTTCGCCGCAACGGTTATCGTGAAGAAAAAGCAAAAGTGAGAAATGGTTCGATTCCCTGCAGACCAGAGGGAATCAACCATAGGGGATCAGACTGAGGGTCCAGCTATGGAAAAACAAATGGGATGGCACCGTATCGTAGCACCGTACCGTACTGGATTAAGGGAAGAGTGAAAAAAAGTAATAATTCGCGGCTTGCTCCTGCTGCCAGACCTTAGTCTGGTCCACCCCTCCGACTCCCTTTCTTTCCCCGGAAGGGGTAAAGGGGAAGAAAGGTCGTCCCCACTTGCGATCAGTCTCCATCTTTACCACCGACACCGACACAAAAAAAGGTTCTTATGACGGGGCCCATCCCCTGTGTCTGGCTGGCTGGGTTGGTGCCGGTAGTGGGGTGAGGAGAAGAGGAAGAAAAAAGAGTCGTCCCACCTTCATCTGAAAAGAAGGTCCGCAGAGGTTCGCTTATGACGGGAGACGGAGAAGTGTTATGGGTTATGGGTTATCGATTGATTGATTGATTGTATCCACGAGTATTTTATGCGGCAGGCGAGGGAAAGAGAAGGACTTGTGTGATGGGTGGCACCGTAAAAGGGGGATTTGGACAATTCTGGTCCTCGTGGGAAAACAGTTTCGTTTTTGGCTGCTTGTCTGCTCCGCTTAGGAGCTTTTTGGCTTTTGTGGGTTCGCAGCCCCACCATCTCCCCCTCCCCCATCGCGATCTACACGATTATCTTCCCAACCAATCATCGAGGGGAAGAACTAGCCAGTAAAGGATTAGTTCGCTTCCAACGGACTTATTTCGCGCAGGTGTCTTTGGGGGGGCGGCCAGTCGCTCCGTAAAGCTCCTGACTGATTGGCGCGTGCGTTTTCCCAGTGTGTGGATGTCCAATTTCTGGACAAAGTGCTGTTTGGGAGGGGAGCGAAAGTGAGAGAGGGTGCGGATAGCTGGGATAACCCGTGCATTTGCTTGCCAGTCAAATCAGGATGAGTTGTTCACTTCACCTGCCCGTGGTGCACTGTTACGAGTACAAGAGAAAAGGATGTCGAGGTGTGGCCGACCATGAACCCATCCCCTTCAACTGCCAGACTGTGCAGCTGCTGAGCGCAAAAAAATGAAGTATGGAATGGGAGAGTGGGATAGAGGGGGGCTTGGTTGGGCAACTCAACACCGAGGGGTAAAATCTCACGATAGTCATCCTTCCGCTGTACAGTAGATTTGAGTGTAATTTCCAACCTTGACGCGGGTAATGGACACTCGAGTATTTGCTGCCTCGCACAGTTGTCTCCCTTTTTCTGGAGAGACATCGCAATCGCACCACACACACACACACACGATACACACACAGACACACTTTGGTGGGGGGAGAGGGGGGACCACTCGCACACCTTCCATCTATCTCTGGAAATGAAGAATGAAGAAAGAATAGGGGATGAAAAATATGAAAAAAAGTTGCACCCAGCTGTACTGTGCGAGCACAAGTACTTGTACTCGTACTAGTACAGGATTGGATACCGGTATACATTTCTTATCTCCCTCTCCCCATCTGTCGTTTCTCCCCTCACCACATCGTCATTCTCACTTGTCTCCTTCTGTTTTCCTTGGCCCGTTCTTTATCTTCTCTCACTCGGAGTCGTTTACAATACCTCGAGCCAAAAGGGTTTCGTCCGGATTTTGGCTCCGGCTCAGCTGCACTGCAGGGCCCTTTCTCTGCTTCTTTGGTACCTGGTCTAGAAAGTTCGTACGGGCATTTCCTCCCTGTTTAGGTTTTTGACCACAGTAGAACCATCTCTCCCCCGTCTCGTTACCGAGAGGGATTTCGCCACTCACACGCCGAGTTTTTCGCTCGAGAACAGGAGCTATCGTGCCGCACAGTATCGTGCATTCCGCTCGACCTTTACGGTGATCTTTTGTGCTCGCCTGCAACAATAGGGCCGGGGCAGTTAAGGAAAAGATATTTTCCACTTTATTTCCTTTTTCCCTTTTTTATTATTTCATTTTTCATTTTTTATATATTTTTTATATTATTTATCTTTCAAATAGAAGGATTGCTTAAAGTGGGTGGGGCTCGAATCGACGACCCTGGCCCGTGATAGAGAAGGGAGACACACAGACGCGCAAAACCCAAGGGGAGGGACGAGGACTGGTCTCATCCATCCATCATCATCACCACCCACCATACTCGTACTAGTACAGCAGAAAGCAGGCAAGCTCGCAAGCAGCAGCAGCAGCAGCAGCAGCAGCGGCGGCGGCGGCGGCGTCCATCCATTTCTCACCTTGCTCTATGCTGCCTCGCTAGCTCTGTCAGCGTTCGGCATTCCCAAGCCCAACACCAACGCGTCTTGGGGTGTGGAAGCAAAAAGGAAATAAAGGGCAAAAAGGAAGGAAAAGAGGGAAAAAGAAAAGAAGAGAGAAGAAAAGAAAGGAAGAGGAAAAAGAAAAGAAAAAGGTCGAGGGCAACGCCTCCTGCAATACCAAATACCGGTAAATTTACTGTACGAGTACTGTACTCGTACCGTCCGACATTTTCTCCAACTTGCCTGCTGCCGCCGAGAAGGAACGAGTTCGGCACGGTCCCGGCAACTCAACCCACCATCCCCTCCCTTCTCGCTTCTACCTGTACAGCTCGAAAAGCATCGTGACTTTGTCTCACCCACAACAAATCCCCCCCCTCCCCAGTCCACCGCCTCTTATTTCTCCCTTTTTTTCTTTCTTTCTTTTTCTCTCCTTCTCCTCCTCCTCCTCCTCCACTCTACAGGTACCGAAGGGAATAGCGAACTGCGGTACTGCTGCTGCTGCTGCTTCTTCCTGCTGCACACCCCAAATTGAACTGCCCACATCTCGTTACAGCACCGCTACCCTCCCCTCCATCCTCAACAAACCGACCCGGAAGGAGACTGGAGCCAGAACGTAGCAAGAGCACCGGTTGCCCCAAGTCGCTCCTTTAGCCGTCCGCCCTTTGCCTCTGCCAGCCAGCTCTTTCCGTCCCCTCCCGTCGTACCTTTCAAAACTACGCCCGCTCCCCCAGGAAAAAACAAAACAAAAAAAAAACAAACCCTATCCTTTCAAATTCCCTGATCATACAATACCGATACATTACATACAACTACTTGTACAACCCATTCCCATCCTATTTTCACTTTTCCATCAACTAACCCCTTCTCCTCCTCCTCCAGCTCCTCGCTTACTACCACCTGGATTCGTCTCAACTCATCCTTCGCCCCCATCGACATCACCTCTCTCCGGGAACCAGAATGCCATTGAGACGGCGTGCAAAACCATGAGGTCCCTCAGCCAAAACCGCTCCTTCGGAAATAATCATTCCTCCCGTTCACATATACCTAACCACAATCACTCCCACTCCCAATCGTTAGCACCTCCTACTGCTACTGCCCCCCTTCCTCTTCAACAGTCTCAATTACACCCCCCTCCTTCTACCTCTGCAGTTGCTGCGTCGAGGGATTGGCGGGAGGAGAGCCCCTCCTCTCACGGCGCAATGGAATACCATAGCAATCACTCTGCTGGACACTCGTCGAATAATACATCCACCACTACCTCTAGACACGCATCGACGGCTTCGATGTTTTCCCTTGTGAACCTTCACCAGCCTCATAGCCGTAATCCCACCCCACCGACCCCTATGTCATCCCCTGGTCTGTATAGCCCTCCGCATGTTCTGCCTTCCGACAGGATCGTTGTGGGCCCCCATCTCCACCCCAGTCAGTATCGCCAACCGGAACATTGCACCTCGGTTAGGGAAACACATTTACTCGATCTTGACTTTGACCCGATTTCCGGGAGGAAGATCATAAACCACTATTCCATAATCGACGAGATCGGACGAGGCGTTCATGGTAAAGTGAAGCTCGGGACCGACCTTGACACGGGCGAGCTGGTGGCTATCAAGATTGTAGAGAGGTCACAGGATCGCCCTAGGCTGGGTCGCCGCGGTGATGGCGAATCGGAGAAGAAGGTCCGTCGGGAGATCGCCATCCTCAAGAAATGTTGTCACGAGAACGTGGTCCGGCTGCTCGAGGTTATCGACGATCCTCAGAGCAAGAAGGTTTATTTGATCCTGGAATATGTCCAACTGGGCGAGATTATTTGGAGGAAATCTGGTGATCCTGATGTTTTGCGGCGGGAACGTCGTCGTCTGCGTCGTGAATTTGAGGCCAACTTTGCCGCGAGGAAAACCGTGACCAAGGGTGGCGAGGGCGAGGGCGAGGCCGCATGGAGGCGGAGACGTCGACCTCGTAGGGGAAGAAGGAATGGTCAATTTTGGTCATTGGAATTTGCCTCCGCTTCCGATTCCGAGCCCGAACGGAGTGCTCCCCATCCCCCACTGCCAAGACTCCCGCCCACGACCTCTGCTGACCTGCCTCCCCTTGGCTCCGATACCGAGCAGCTCCCGCCCTCTCAGACTCTTGATTACTCATCCGATAGTTCTACGAGTAGCTTCTCGAGCGAAGGCATTAGCTATGTTCCTTCTCTCACGATTGAACAGGCACGTTGCACCTTCCGTGATACGGTTCTCGGCTTGGAGTACTTGCACTACCACGGCATCATTCATCGTGATATCAAACCTGCAAACTTGCTATGGACCCAGGACCACAGGGTCAAGATATCTGATTTTGGAGTCAGCTTTCTTGGGAGACCGATTCGGGATTATGAGGATGGCTGCGATGGCGAGGAGGCTACTGGGCTTGAGCAGAATGAGTTGGAATTAGCCAAAACCGCTGGCACTCCGGCATTTTTTGCACCCGAGCTTTGTCATGTTGGTGAGTCGGCATTACATGTTCCCATGCGCTCCTATTTCGTATCGTCCCACATATCTCGCACATCTTACTTTTGGTTTATATATATACCTAACATTTCTATCCCACGTAGATCACAACGAGCCACGACCTCAAATCACTAGTGCAATTGATGTCTGGGCTCTCGGTGTCACGCTTTACTGCCTTGTCTTTGCTCGCTGCCCGTTCATGGCGGACAATGAATTCCAACTTCTGAGAGTCATTGCGGAGGACGAGCTCGTGATTCCTAACCGTCGAGTTCGCCCCGCTAAGGCCATCGACCCTTCCAGACCGGCTAGTGCCCTGCCGACAGCTGAGGAATTGCTCGAAATGGAGACGGAGCCGATCGATGTTGATCTCAAAGACTTGCTCAAACGGCTTCTCACAAAAGACCCAACCAGAAGGATAACTTTGAAGGAGGTTAAGCGACACCCGTGGGTTCTCCACGGTATCGCTGATCCTTGTGCCTGGGTTGACGAAACTGATCCTGAGAGGATGTCTGATGGCAATAAGATTGAGGTTACCGTGGAAGATGTGGAGAAGGCTGTTTCTAGTGCTGGTGTGCTGAACCGGGCTAGAAGCGCAGTCAAGAGAGCTGTCGAATGGGGAAAGGGGCTGCGTAGGAGAGCTAGCAGCACCGCAAATGTAATCTCGACAAAGGATACAAAGATCCTGGTCGAAAAGGAAAGGGAAGTTACAGCAACGACTAGATGTTGCCCAAGTGC
The DNA here is from genome assembly GCA_900010015.1 of Tuber aestivum. NCBI lineage: Eukaryota > Fungi > Ascomycota > Pezizomycetes > Pezizales > Tuberaceae > Tuber > Tuber aestivum. The sequence continues at coordinate 192,259 of LN891134.1, read as the reverse complement.
GCGTTTGGGTGATGATGAAGGGGAGCTGCGCTGGATGGGGAGCAATCCCCAGTGGAGAGACGAGGATAAGTCCCCGCTCCCGGCGTGCTCGGCGGCCAACAATGCAGCCTCTTCCGATTCTGTGCGGGATGGGGGCGGCTACTGCGGTTTCAACAGCGAATCATCGGATCCCAACTCACTCCGTCGGTCGGATTCTGAATCCCAAAGATTGCAGAGAAAGTGTTCATCCACTCTCTGCGCTCCATCGCGACGCCATGCTATTATTGGTAGCGAACCCGGTGGAACCAGTGCAGTTTTTTATCGGACGCATGGAAATCCCCCCCAGGGCGGACCAACCGAGAATCCTCACGTTTCTCGATCGGACACTTCTTTGCGAGCGCCGAGTTGCGGTCATCACACAGGCAGCTTGATTGGGAATGGAATGAGACGAGTGGTTCGTAGTATGAGAAGTGGAGGGTTTCATGATAACGGAGACAGGGTCAGGGGATCGGCGAGTCGGGATGGTAGTCCATTGAGAGCGCGGGATCCACATGCAGGTGCACTGCGTGGTGATCACTCTTTCTATGCCTATGGAACTGGCTCGCTGCATGTTCAGATTCCTAATGGTCGGAGACACAGTTATGCGGGAATCGACGTTGACGGTGGATCAGTGATTGACAACAGCCGGCTTCCCGCGATCGATTGTAAACCCCGATGGGATAGGGACATTGGTAGAAAACTTGCCTCGTTCACCATGAAAGATAAGCCATGCCCTCCGAGCCCTGACGATGAGGTGTCCATGGAAAAAATTTGGGAAAGGGATCAGCGGAAGGCGCTGTTGCGACATGAAGAGCGTAACAAGTATACCTCCCCTAAAGCATCCAATGCAGATGTCACCCCTGGATGGACAAAAGAGAGTTACTATTACCCTTCGCATGATTCGCCCACGCCTCCGATTATGATGGAACGAAAGAACCGTGGTTTCTTTGATGACCATGTTCAGATGCCCATGGATTCTAGCCAACCAAACCACCTAGTTTCTTCATCTAGCGAAGAACAGTTCGCTACGACCGCCGGCTCGAGTCTTACCAATTCTACAAGCTTCCCGTCTGCGCCAAGCATAATGTCGGAGAACAGCTCCATTGGCAGTGAATACTTCAACAGCCGTTACTCTCGGAAGAATTCCATTGCTGGGATTGTGCACGAAGAAGAGTTCGACACGAGTTATCGCCCGCCTACACCTTTCCATCAGAGCAGGCTTTCGGGTATCAGACAGATCGACTCTGATAACGAACATGAGATGGACGACGATCCCGACGATGACGATGATAGTGACGGGGGCTTCGTAATGGAAGTTCCTCTCCCCAGGAAGAAGAGTGTGCGAAGTGAGAGCGTTGTTGTTGGTGAGCTCGCTAGAAGGCCCCTTGACTCTATCGGACCTGTATCGCGCACAAGAAGGCGAAGCAGAAGCAGCAATGCAACCCTCAAGGACAAGAAGGCCCGCCGAGGCAGAACCAAGGAGAAGGTTGTAACTGAAGCTTAGAGTTTTTCCTATTTTTTTTTACTTGTTACAAGAATTTTGCTCCATCGAAAGGCTTTATTCGCCGATTATCCTGGATTGTCGTGGCATGGTCTACCCTCTGCTTTGCCTTGCTTTCCTTTCCCTTCCATTTTTTTTTTTTGACATCCTCCTTTCGCTTTGCATAGGGGTTTTTGCTGCTCCTTTTTCCATTACCTCCACACTTCATTTGTCCTTTCCTGTACCTGGTCTTTTCCCGAACCGCATTTCTACTTGGAGTATATTTATTTCGTTGTAAGTATTGATCCTTTTTGTAATATTTTCCTGCATCTCTAGGGACTGGCTTTATACCCGCGTTCATTCTCGGGTTGAAAAGTTTTTTTGTTTTTTTTCCCTCTTTCCACTTTCTTACTCGTTTTATCTCCCGTCCCCACTCCCCCTTTTTTTACGCTATGGGAATTGCTATAGATGGATACTCTCGGTGTTTGACTTTTTACGTTTATGAGTGAATGGATTTTTTTGATTACTTGGGGACTTTGGCTTGGCTGGCTGGTTTAGTTTGGTTCGGATTCTGAGCAACGGGTCGGTTGGTTAGTTGATGGGTAATCAGTCGGCTGGTGGTTCAGTGCTTGTTTGGGGGATTTCTTGTAGGTGGGAAAGAAATGATTGATTGAGGATGGAAGATGGAGGAAGGAAGGACTCACCCAGACAAGCTTATTATCGGATTAGGTTTATAGATGTACAGCTAATCTAATCTTTACAAGTATGGCATGGAACTGTGCATGTGAGAAACCGCCTTTGTTTTGTTTTTGTTCTGCCCTGTTCGTTTTGTTTCCTCCCTTCCCAGGCAGACTGATGGATGCAGTTTGTATGGGACGAACTCTGTAGCGCAGGGCGCACTACTCGAGTCCAGTGCTCGTACAGTATCGTACTGTACTCGTAAGGCTGCATTTCACGGTCTTGTTTTTTCCTTTTTTTTTTTTCCCCCTTCGTGAGAAAGGGCCCCTCTGGAACATTCCGAATTTCTTGTCTGGGCCGCGCACTGTCGTTCCAGCTTAGCTATTGCCCGCCTCATCTTCATGATTGAGTACGTGCGCTATGGTGGTGAGGTGCCGAAGAGGGATAACTTATGCCACACCATGCTGGTGTAATATACGAGTGGCTTGATTCACCGATGTACGAGTACGGTGCTCCTACTAGTACTGTACTTATGATGCGGTACTCGAGTATAT
>LN891134.1:174811-188225 GCA_900010015.1 Tuber aestivum | reverse complement strand
ATTGCCCAAGCTAACCTCTTAACAGCATGCTCATCCTTTAGAAGAGCTCTTTTCCTAGCTCTCCATTTCTTTATGTTGACTGAGGCTAAAGCTCTCTTGACTGTTTGGAGGGAGGAATGTAGTGCAACATCATTGCGCAATTCTAATAAAGTCTGGCGGCGTGCCTTCTTAGACTCTCTGACTAGGTGGCATTGGGTTCTGGAATCGATAATTTTGGGTCTTCCAGGTATAGGGAGGTTTTTTGTATCACCCCTCTTTTGGAAGTAGTCATGGAAAGTTTGAACAGTACTCTTTGGACGGTTTAAGAGCTCTCCAATCTCTCCAAAAGAGATTTCTTTTTTTTCTCAGAGCAACTATTTGCCCTTTCTCAAACTCTGTAAGGTAGCCTGTCTTGTGTGGAGGCATCGTGGTTGAGGGGTGGTTGATTGTAGGAGTGGGGTGTTTTGAGGTGTCGCGCAGTAACCACCAATCGTACGGATCCTTTTGGCCTAGTACTTTACTATCGGGTACCAGACTCTAGCTCTGTACGAGTGCTGTACCATGTCATGGCCTACACGGCACCACCCGATCCGATACAGCACTATCCTATACCGCCTGCCTCACGGCACCTCATACTCTGATACCAGCGTTATCACCCATCCACCCATCCACTCATCCATCCTCCAGATCCTCCACCGTGTGAATAGCAAAGTGGAGCAGGAGCAGAAGCAAAACACAGCACATTCCGTAGGGCTGCCAAGGCCCGTGATAACCCACACCCTACCTACTACGCCACCAACTTACCGGCACCTATCCAAACCAAAAGCGTGGAATACCGCTTCAGCTCATACCCTATCCCATCTCCTTGGCCCTACGCACAACACCACCGGGCTTCATGGAACATGCCAGTTTGAGCCAGTTTCAGTTCCGTTTCGCACGTGTTTATTTATTCATTTGCCGTGTGCCTCTGTTTTGCATGAGCGGAATATCGGGTCTGTCAAAGGCTGCGTGAAAATCACTCCCGTTAATGCTAGGGCGGCGCCCCTCATTGTTGGGGCGGTGCGCCATCTTTCAGCAGCTGGCCGAGGGAGAGACTTTGTTATCCAAACCCAGACTTGGTCGTTTATCCTTATGTATGACACTCCGGGTAACCTGATGGTATCACCTCCATATATTTTCGAATTTATTTCCAGAATTTCAATGATTTTATCAGTATTGTCACCAGGGAGGAAACCTACTCGGGCAAAGCCCTAGGGGGGGTTTCCGACATGTTCTATTCGGTTGCCAACTAATACCTGAGCGGTATCGGAAGCTAGAATCAGATATTTATCACGAAGTTCTTCTCTCTCAAAATTGCTAAGTCGGTTGTTCCTATTTAATCTCATCACTAAAATCAAGTTAGCTGTGAAAAGGTGAAGAAACGACTGTGCTCACAAGCGCTTTGGTAAGCCGCCAAATACTGCCGCATGACAGGGAGGTATTGAACTCTCGTCCAAGAGCCCCCCGAGAGGATTGAGTCACTAATGGATGTGAGCTCTTGAACGGTGGGGTTAGGGTGAGTGGGGACGTACCTCATGAGCACAACCTTATAGCCTGGTGGGACGGGCACTACGGAGAAACCGCACCTGTTATCTTGACTCTGGCATAGACAGCTAGGAGGAAAATTGTCTACTGGCAGAGAGTTCATTTGAAGAAGGATTCCGCCCGCATTGTCAAGGTGCCACATTGCCCGCTCCAGATCATGGTGGTGATTAGCATGCGATAGCGCAGTGATGAGATTGTTGAGTAGTTTGAGGGTAGTGGAAGCATTGGCTCCTTGCAGAGGCCGAATCTAAATCCCGCTCAATATCGATTTTGGGAGACCAAACAGTTGCGAAAATACGGGCTTACCGGAAAGGAATTTCGAAGAGCCCCGCGGTATTCCGTGGAGGACCAATTTTCTGGTATGTATGATCTCGCGGCTTGACTTTCCCCGTCTGTTGGGACGGGTCCCTGAATTTGGGCGAGCTCCTCCAGGAACCCGGTTAGCGTTCTCACTGAGTAAACGCCGCAATCATATCCGTTCTGTTGTTGCGGCACATCCACCACCGTATTCGCCGGGAGAGTCAATGTTGCCGCTGACCCGGCGATATTCTGGACTACGGGTGATTCAAAGATAGGCTTCAAGACATCGAAGAGGATGCTAGGATCGCCAAGATTTCTAAGGCTGTTGTGACTGAATAAGTGCCCTTTAACCCGGTCAACTATCGAGATCCACCAGTGGTTACCGGGGTGATTTGCCTGGACATTCGACTGTATAAAGATCCAAAACCTGGCACCTAATCGGCTTTGTGCGAGGTGTGAAGGATCACCGGTGACGACCAATAAGGCTGTAAGCGAGACCGAAAATATCTCCGCCTCTGGGTGGAATTGGTTATAGTGAGTCGTGACAGCGTCCATGATATCGCTTGTAAGCCATCCTGTGGGCTCCAAGCCTCTTGGGTCTGGTAATCTTGGCGTTGGCTGTAAGTTCTCTTCTCTATCAAAATCATCCGTTGTGTAATTTTCAAGTGACCATTGTCCAAACCGGGTTGCTCGGGCAGCTACCATTGCAGGTGTAAAGTTTAAGTCGTTACCCAAGAGCCGAATAATTCCGGTGATCGGCGGCAAGTTAGCAGGAGTTGATAGCGCAATAGCTTCTGTACAAAGCGGCTCTTGAATCACCCATGGGGTTGGGCCGTAGAAATTATGTTTGCTTGTGCTCATAATTCTGTCTTCCTGTCCTAGATCTGGACGGCGCCTTTGAAACCAGAATATTGGAGGCTGATTGTCAATTTCCAAATAAGCAAAATTAGGAAGTATAGCGGAGGAAGGTCGGGCATTGAAAATATTAGTAGAATTGACACAAGTTGACATATAATTCTGATGTACTCTTGGTGGCAGTTCCAAGCCTTTGATGAAACCCTGGCCATTTTCGTCTAGGGCTATAATAAATTTATTAATCCCGCGATTCCATTGTAATTCAGTGGCCACCCGGTTGGCCGCGATCAGCTCAGCGCTAGCTATGAGTTTGTTAATGGTCAAGGATGGTGAACAACTATGACTTAGAGAAATCACCTCCGGGTAGGTGAGTATCCATTTGCCTGCGGAAACGCTCCGCATGGCCCGCCAAAACGATATCTGCCATCTTGACAGTCGATATAGTTCGGCTGGAGGTTTAACTTAGTCCAAATTTACAACGAAATGTCCGTATTCTGGGACTCTGGGGAAGGGTTAAGTTTACCCCAAAAAGATTTGCTTTTGAGATCGACGGAGGGCTGTCACTTCGACTGGACATACCATATTGCCTTCAGTACTGCATTCATCATCCAGTGTGCTTGGGATACCGCTGAACAGGATCCCTTCGGCACCATTATCGATCTCTCGTTGCGCAAACTCGATCGCCTTAACATGACGGGTGAGACCTAAGAGCACCTGCGCAACCTCCTGTGGCATATCTACAAGTACTGTACCTGATGCTTGCGGTTCCTCTATGGGGCCTTCGGGATTCTCGTTTTGTTGCTAGACCGACCTCATTAGTATTAGCGGCGCATTTAATTTACCCTGCTTACCTGGTAAAGGGTTTCTGTTAGTCTGCCCATAAACCCTGGTATACCCCAACCTTCGGAATCAATGGGGGTCGCTGGCCTTGGCCAAAAGTCACTGGGGTTACTGGTTTCGTGCCATAGGGTCATAGCCCTCAAGACATATCGCCAGGAATGGTCAATTGCATGAGGAGGTGTAGAGATACTGTAATTTTGGGCAAGAGTTATCCTGCAGGCAGGATCTCTAATCGCCACTCGTAAGAATTGTTCGAGGCCACCATAGGACAGTAGGATATCCGGTACGGGGACAGCGCTCGCCGGCCAGGGAGTAAGAATGTGTAACGTCGTGGTGTGGAAATCCAAATCCCCCAACCAGTACTCATAGAGATTGCTCCGGAGAATAAACAGTAGGTTTGAACATTGAGGGAGTCTCTGGCGTATTTCAGAGTTTAAAAAGCTGGTAGGTAAATCTTCTAGTGAAATCGGGTTTGAGATGATTAGAGGAGACCGGTTTGGGTATCTCCGGGAAAGTGATCCGCAGTAAAGCTTCCATAGGGAATCGGACGGGCGATCGGTTTCGATACCCCAAGGAGCAGGCCCCTCAAATTGATGCTCATTGTCTAAATCTTCAATGACAGGTTCGCTCCAGGCTCCCAGCGCCGCCACCCGTTCAGCTACCTTCGCTGCCTTGAAGCTATCCTGGGTGAAGAGACCAAGAAATATGCCCAGCTCAGGAAGGGCGGGATTCACTCGAGCTATCACGGTGGGTCTGAGTTCGCCACGGTCAATTCGCAAAATGGTTGGAATATTTTGTCGGACCATGGTTGTCAAGACTCTGGAGATTCCCTGGTATCTAAAATGGGGGCTATCGCAACAAGGGTAATTTTTGAAGGGAGGATGTTTCCTTCCCTCCACCGCCCTCGGGTCTAAACATAGACCGTATCTTTAAACACCTATTGTCTGGCCTTCGGGAATCAAGAGAAAGGAAATTTACCATTATGAATGTTGACTTTTTCTCGTTTAGAGCAAACAAAGGATTGAAGGCGTCAAACACCCAAGTTAGGAGACAAAGGGTAAAAAGCCGTTTCAATAGGAATTAATACAATTTGCCTTGATTGAGGGGTGTGTCACCCCGGTTTGTGACAACCAGGAACTTTACTGGTTTTTGCTGAAACGCACTCATATACTCGTACGGTATCTCTCACCCGCCCGAATGTTTCTACCAGCATATATGCCATTTTCAGATATATTTACATTAGCGCAAGCTGAGCAGAGCCTGAACCTCAGGCACGAGCCTGCCAAGCACCCTAGTATACCCTCACCATACAAACTTCTAGACCTCCGATTTTACTAATATATAATATGCTCTACAACGTAGGTGGCCGCCCGTATGCAATACCGCTCAACAACTCTTCTAGTCCAAATGGGCTCAAAATATGTCCTCGAAACAAGCTAAACACTGTTATCAACTGGTTAACGATAACAAAGAATTTACAAAAGGAATAATCGCTAAGATAAGGCCAGTATTTGCAAGCGGCCAGTCCCGCCCGGGCTTTTTCAGTACTCGTACATTGAGTAGATGTGGGGAAGGAAGGGAGGGGAAGGCCTGCTGCTGAAAATCACAATAGCTAGATCACACACGATAATCTATCTATTGCTAAATGTCCACAGATAGATCGATATGGTATTTACTATCTGCCTCAGCCCAGGGTAGGTTTAGTTTGACAAGTTACCAGAGTTGCGCATACCCCAGGATAGTAAATCGCCCGAATAAACACAGGCTCTTGGGAAAAAAATAATATTTGAACCTATATAATATAACAAGGGCCACAAGATTTTCCGTCTCATTCGTATTTCGTGATGCTGTACAAGTACTGGGTGGAAGGTCTTGGCACCCCCCCATTTTGCACCAAAAGTACCTTACTTTATAGGCGTTTATCAAGCCCTTCTAATGCAAATAAAAATATAAAAGGTATGATATCATACATCCATACAACATCATCTGTGGAATATTCACTGTCACTTTTAACCAATGTAACTTAAAAGTACAAAAAAGTTACACAATTAAATTTCATGGAAATTTCCTATTATCCATAATAAGTACCTTCCTTGTTTACTCCATATAACAAGCTCATTAAGTTCGTGAAGTGGGATACTTTTGGTGCAAGATGGGGGGGGGTGCCAAGACCTTCCACCCAGTAGTTGTACTCTTAAAATAATAGCACCAATATTTCACTGCCTAGCTGTGCATACCTTGGTCCATCCACCAGTATCCTATCCTACAAGTACTGTCTCGTATCGGACGCTCGCATTACAACTAATCAAAACTCAGAGCACTATGTAAACCCAGGAGGATTCAAGTTTCCCCCGCTAAATAATATAACCTACGATACTCGCACTCTTTGACTTCACACCACCTCACCTCACTCGCTACTTCCCTGCTCTACCTTAACCTCTGACTGATCGGTCAAGGACTATACTGTACGAGTACGAGTATAAGGGTAGGAACAAATTAACCGAAACAGACAAAGATGTATTTGGCTGGTTAACCTCAAATAACTGTTCCATTACTTCTCTCCACACCTTGTACCGTACTCGTACTTGAACGCACATGACGCCCACGGAATCCCGTTGGTAGGGAGGACGGACGTTGCGTCACTCGTAACAAGGAATCGGCCGTTACTAAGCTGATAGAAGTGCTAAAGATGCCAAGCCTAGGCCGCACATTACTAGAAACCTGTGCAAACATCCATCAATCCAACACCCACCGTTCGATCCTCCAGCCCCTCCCCAACGACGTAAGAGAATAAGCAATACGATCGTCATGCAAAGCATTCTAGTGGCCTCAAGAGGGGTACGCGGAGCCTTCAGAGTCACCCGGTTTCATGCTATGTACGGCTCCATCGGAATCAGGGAACGTAGCACTGTGCTCAGTGAAAGAAGTGAACGGGGGTTATTTGATGCCATTTTGATGGCTAAATCATCTATCGGAACGGTGGAGAGCCTCAAACACGATGCCAAGAAATCTCTCACCAATGCCCTCGAAGCGGAAGAACTGCACATCAACGAAGTTCAAGATAATCTATTTGTTGGAAACCAACGCGGACTCGATTTAGCAAGCCTCGCACAGTGTCTCGACTCAGAGCTCGCCGCCCGAGACCTGAAGATCACTGAACTAGATGAGCGCCTACGATACCTCCTACACTCCGATGACTCCTACCAATTGGTGAGAGCCCGCTACCTTAGTACGTACAAAAGAGATTACCTCGGTACCGATACAAAAAAAGACCGTGACATCATCGCCGATGGAAAAACCACCGTTCACTGGGGGGACGCCCGTTATGATGCTACCCTGTATACAAAACTGGGTAGAACGGACACCGCAGTCTTCAAGAAATTGTATGGACTATTGCCGGAGAAGATGGATAAAATAAGTAAAAAATCCCAGCAATTTTCCCTTGTTTTGAAGTGTGAGAAGGCTAATTCGTTTAGGCAATGACAAAATGGTTATACTTTTAAACACCCACGCTGGTGTTCTCGCATCGGATTACAAGAAAGGAACTAGAAAGTTCTCAACCCTATTCACCAGGTTCATCAAAGCCTTGGAGCGTTCCCGATTCGACGAAACGTACCCCGGCGTTAAAGATACGGAGCCCGTCACCGCGGCAATGGAGGTAACTATCGCATATCGTGCATTTGTCGACTGCATCAGGAAGGAGGTAAAGGTAGTGAGGCCGAAGAGACACTAATAGAGACTAATTAATTGTAATATAGAAAGGCTTCTAATGGAGCCGTTGCTATTGTTGTTTTAACTCTTTGAATGATGATTGTACACTAGATGATACTGCAGAACCGAACAAGTGGGTTACATTTTACTTGCCAATGACTTCTACTCCATTCTCCTCTTCAATTCCTCCTTCACCTCTCTCATTTCCACTTCTAGCCTCTGTAGTCTCTGCTAACCCCCCTACGCTAGCTCTACAGCGAGTATGCCAGACTAACTACCATGGCTTCAAGACCTAGGCACTTTCCTTTACGCCAGACGTGTCCAAGCGATAACCTTCCCGACGACCATCCTCAATCCCAACGGCACCGTGCTGCGGGAAGAATATTCCGCATCCCTATACCCCTGCGACGTAAACATTCACGACGCTCGAGCGGAATTTGGTATGGAGTTACTCCGCACGTCTGGCGCATGGAGTGGCAGTTCAGCACTCGAAGAGCTAGTCCGTCACCTGGAACGAGAGATCGGGGACATTATGAACCGTCGCGGAGGGATCCTACGCAGTATTAGTAAAGTACCTTCCGCCCAATTTCCCGCCAATCTTCCTAAGCACCCACTGATTATGTAGACATCAACAGGCCCCCCTCCGCCATTAAGCCCTGCAGACTCCTCCGAGCCTCCATCCCCGTTGTTCAAGGAGGCACCGCCCTCACCGCGTAGCCATGTGCAAACACTAGATCCTCAGGCGGCGGCTAGGGAGGGCACGCCGAGCACTCACAATACTAGCGATGTGTGTAGGCATGCTGGACTTATCACACCCGCTATGAGCCAGAGCACGTCCATGGGGCAGAGTTGTGCGGGGGAGGAGTTGAGGACGGTTATTCGGGAGGAGGTTGATGCTGCAGTAAGGAGGGTATTGAAGAGTTTATTGGAGGGGTTAGAAAGTAATTAGTAACTTATGTGAAGTGAGGGGCTAAAATGGTATCCTTGTGGTGAAATGTATTGTATCTCAGGCTTATCCTTAATCTAGCACATGCGAATCGGCCGTTAGGGCATCGCGTTTTATAACCATCCACAACTTTCCAATCCGAGAGTATCCTCTCCACCCGCTAAGTGCACTTTCCTCAAAAATCACGCCCTCTCGAGAAACGGATACAAAACATAGTGATCTAGAAGGGTTTTTGTACGGTGTCTTGGCATATTTCCACGCTAAAATCCGGAAGGCCAAGATCGACTTCTAAATCCTAAATATGAAATACCCCCCACCTGTCCGTTGGGATTGATTAAAAAGGCTTTAGAAATCCACAAACCCATACAAAGGTAGCGAAAGCTCATCCAACAGAGACAGAGTTAGCACCCTCATACTAGTTTCCAACTCCCTCAATCCAACTCAAAAGCTTCCATGAACTTAGTCCCCGGCCTAAACGTCAATTTCCCGCGCGGGAGTATCGGTTCACCAGGCTCATAATGCTGGCCATCCTTTTCCCTCGCCATGTCAATAATCCATCTCGCATTAGGCTTGACACCATCATAAATTGAGATGCCAACCCTGTCGCTCTAATCATAAACCTTGGTAGCGGCTGCTGCAATATAGAGTAGCTAGGCTGCCAAGTCAGTAAACCATCTACAGGGCACGAATGCGGCCGATAAAAAAAAAGAAGCAAACTTACAGATGGGATCCCAGCTCAGACTGTCTCTTTAGTCGACAAACTGATAGGACCCTCTTCTCTCCCAGGAGGGAGCAGTGTCGAAGGGGCGTGTCTGAGCACAGGAAGCCTCAGAATCAAGCATACCAGATAGATCCGATGAGAATAGACAGATGTTTGATGAAGAGGTAAACGAGTTAAAGTAAATTCAACCCAGGGAACGAAGAGGGCGGGAAAGGGATACGAAGAGTGTTTATCCCCGTTACCGGTGAAGGAAGTGTTCTCGAGATGAAAGATGTTTGGCGAGGAAGGAATATCAAATCCCGATCCCCTCCGTCGTAGAGCTCTGGTTGCCAGTACTACCGACCCTACTTATACGCCGCACTCGTAGCAGAAGAGAAGCGCAGTATGAGCGGAGGTGATTGGACCCTTTTGCAGATTGTCCGCGATTTTTAGTTCCATGACACTCAGCTCCCAACGATTCCAAGGTCCTGTAGAAAGTCAAGCCCGCAGTTCCCAATGGTCCAGTCAGCCCCTGTAAGAGGAATCAGAAGGCCGGACACATTATGGACCATAACCCGTCATTTTTTTTTCCAGGACGCTCTGCGCCAAAACGGCGAAGGACCAGACCGACTATGGTCCCAGGTCAGCCCCACCAATTAACCCCCCTCCTCCGCGATCCTTTATATTATGCAACTAAAATATATCTCCGCCTGGGGGGTAACTAGAAAAAAAAGGGGGCGCGGAGACAGAGTAGAGTAAGTTGAATAGAATAGGAGTTGGCGTTTATGAAGTAACTGTAGGAAAGGTAGGAAAGGTATGTCCATACACCCCGTTTTCTTCTGCTCACCTTAGCTAAACTAACAGTAAAAACAGTACTATGATAATATTATTATTATAAAACATAACAAAACTATCTTGGCCCCCCCATAGAGCACCACACATAGCCGTCTTCTTCCATGTCTATCCCCATCCCCTTCAGTACTCCCGCGATAGTAAAAGAAAGACATGTCCAGGGGAACTTCTCCGTAAATCACCATCGCCCGAAAATGAAAGAAACCTCCTGGAATTCGTAACCTCCCTTGCGGGTACCGTCGCAAGAGCGTTTAAAGGGATCATTCTAGCACCCGGCACACGACCAGCGTGAGCCGATGGAATTTCAAGAGGCCGTTTGAGCACACCCCCAATTCCGCCCACAGCAGTGCCCACGGGATGCCAGAGACTTAGCTGACTTGAGTGATGTAAGTGTAAACCTCGGACATAATTAATCCAGGGTCCCAACTACTTAATTGCGATCTTCCCACCAAGCAAAGAACCGGCCATGTTGTGGAAATAGGGTACCCGGTGGCGGCCGCGGAGGTAACGCGGCAGGCGGCCGACGAAGTATCATATACTTCTAGAAATTCTCCCCGTACACATTTCCAGGAGTGACAGCTGTATCAAAAGGAGTCATCCAATATAAGCAAGGCACATCCAACTCCGCGCAGGGCCCTTCTCCCCCCAGACCCGACTCTCTAGAATTTCAGATCGAGAGATCTCAGATTTTCAGTATGTTGGTATAGTTCTTGGACAAAAGCCATGATTGGTGGATTCAAGTACTGACCAAAATGGTCAAAATTCAAGGTAGGTAGCTCTTATTAATTGGTACAGTACAGTACATCCGGAACTAGAGTTAAGTGGCATACAAAATGCTACCTGTTTTGAAAATTGCCAATTTTGAATCGTCTCAGTTGAGGCAATATTGTGCTATATGCTTTCGATATTTAAATGTCACAATTGGAATACCTAAAAACGCTATTATATGAGCTATGGGAGACGTTTTCGTTGAAGTCAGGGCTAAGTTAGTCAACCAGCAAAATAACCTTTGTCTCGACCCGCAAAACAATCCCTGTCTGGTGCGAAAACGTCCTAATCTGCCCTTACAAGGCATAGGGATAAAGTATCCGAACAGTTAATTTAGGTTAACCCGCAAAATAAACCCTGCCCCGTACGAAAACTTTATCCCTGGCACTTGTACAAAAACTACTGGAGTATAGTAGCAACTTTAGATCCTTGCTAAAAAAAAAAAAAGATCCTCAATCCAAGTCCCTCACAACCCCTGACATTCTGCGCTTTACAGTTACTGCGTACTGCTCTACCCCCCGTGTCTCAATTTGCTGTAGCATTCTTCGCCAAATAAGCCAACATTTCGGCTGGCGTGGCCTTCTTTTGAGATAACTGTTGCCAAGCCGCAAAGAATGTAGCGAAGTCTAGCTCCTCAGACTTGAGTGCGGGAGCGTGACATTTTGGGGCGGTAGAGGTTCTAGAGGCTCATCCGGGCGCTCAAGGGGAGGCTTAAGGGACATCTGAGGATACCCAGGGAGCTCCGCTACCTCTTCTATCCCCGTAACAGCTGCTATTTCGTCATCCGCGGGCTTTCTACCCAAGAGCTTCCTCAACGCTGATCGACTTATCCAGGATGGCTCTTCTTTATCATGCCACTCCACTTGTGCAAATGTGACCGGCAGTCGGCGGGCGCCGGGTTTGCCTGTTGCCTGTGCGACATTCAGCACCTTCAGATACACCCCCTCCATATTACCACCGTCAAGTTGCTTTGCGTGGGCACATGACATGTAGGCATCTACGACTGTCCAGATAAAACTACTTGAGGGAAGTAGTTTCCAGTGGACATCGCCTGACATCCCTTTCGTTGCCACAAGCAGTTGCATCCCATATCCCACCATTCGATGTCCGTCTATCAACTCTCCTTTAGCAGTGTACCCCGGCTTGAATCCTGGTCCGTCGTGCCCCTCGTGCACCTTCTGTTGGTCTTGTTCCTTCTGTTCATCTTGTTCCTTCCGCTTCTCCGCGGCCTTGGGTGTAGACCGGCCAAAGACTGGACTGCCACTCACGTATGGTTGAAAGTTCCAGTTATCGGGGTAGCCATGTCGCTTGTTTTTTTCATCGAACAATTGGATTGCTTGGTTCATTATCCTTGGTAGTGTGTCTTGCCCCATCAGTTTCACGCTACTAAATTGGGTCCTGAACCAATTTATTTCAATGGTAAATTTATCCGCTTCATCCTCGCTCAGGCCACTCAACCTGTTCAGAGAGATTATACTCTCATTCATCGATTCCAATTCCTTATAAGTGCCTGGGTCATCAGGATTCTCCCAGAGAGCTTTAAGCAAATCCGTGGCTTTCTCGTATACTGCTTGCTGGGGCGCCCCAGGTTGGGGTATCTTGTCTTCCGGCGGGGGAGCTTCACCCATATTGGTGTCTTCTTTGGGAACATTTTCGGGGCCAAAAGCATTTTCTGCAAAGTGCTCATCCACGAATCCCAGGGTCTTAGCCGCCTCCTGTATTCCTAAGTGCAAACAAAAGGTTAGCTTGGGAGCACTCATCTTGGGACTGTAATTTTACTAACTTCTAAATGCGTTTGTGCCCCGCTCCTTCCAGTTCTGGTCTACCTTGTCTGGGTGAACGGCTAGTGCTAGCTTTCTATAGGCTTTCTGAGTTTCCTCTTTTGAGGTGGTTTCCGTGATGCCAAGGATTTGGTAGGGTTTCGAAGTGTCGCAATTTAGGACCCTATCGATCTCGGCAAACTTCTTGCCAGACATTATCGGCTTAACGCAACAATCTGATGAGCTGGTTGAGAGTTGTAGGGCTTTGCGGTGATCCGACAGTTCTGTTGTAATAGGGTCTAGCGAGGAATAAACTCAAGCAGAAAGGTATTAAGACAACTCGTCCAGCGAGAAAATCTTAGGTTGGAAGAGAGTAGGTTTGTGAAATTGTGTGATGCGTATTGTTTTCTTAAATGATTCGAATTTTGTACAAAGGTTTAGGACCCATCTCTTTTATGTGAATTGGTACTGTAGGCAGGGGGGCCTTTTAGGCCCTAAGTCCCTGATTTGGACCCAGCCACTATTGGCTCCTCCGGCTCCGAAAGGGGTGCTCTACCTACCAGGTATGGGCAACTATCCATTATAACCAACCCACTACTCACCAGATCTGGCTATTTAAAAGGTGCCCTAATACTCCCATGAAGCATACTGTAAATCAATGATGTCCCCATTCCATACCTTTCTACTATTGCTTGCTGGAACAAGCTACGCCGAGACAGAAAATCGCACTCTGTAACACCTTACTCTGACACTATATCTACCTTCTACGATGGCTAACTGACTCTAGACCCTGTATATACAATACATGGCCAAATGCAATATCGGCCACCAAAACAAGTCTTTCGTGCCTCAGCATCACCGGAACCGACTGGACAGGCAGCGGCCAGAATGGATGTGATCGGACGGGTATTGGCGGGACTACTCCAACTGCTCCAACTATTCCAACTGCTCCTCCGAGCTCCGGATTATGCCCCACTATCACCGGTAGCGGACAGAATGGGTGTGTTTGGACAGGTATCGGCGGGACTGCTCCAACTGCTCCACCGAGCTCCCGATTATGTCCCAGTATCACCGGAACCGGCTGGGCCGGTAGTGGCCAGAATGGGTGTGTTTGGATGG
>LN891134.1:139053-174791 GCA_900010015.1 Tuber aestivum | reverse complement strand
GAGCTCCAGATCACGTCCCAGGATCACCGGAACTGGCTGGGCCGGTAGCGGACAGAATGGGTGTGTTTGGACAGGTACCGGCGGGACTGCTCCAACTGCTCCTCCGAGCTCCCGATTATGTCCCAGTATCACCGGAACCGGCTGGGCCGGTAGCGGCCAGAATGGGTGTGTTTGGACGGGTATCGGCGGCACTGCTCCAACTGCTTCTCCGAGCTCCAGATCATGTCCCAATATCACAGGAACAGGGTGGACCGGTAGCGGGCCGAACGGATGTGTTTGGGCGGGTATCGGGGGGACTACTTCAACTGTGCCAGACGCTCCTCAGAGCCCCGAACTATCCCCAATCATGACAGCAACATGTGTACCTCAGAACACGTCGTGCGTTCCTCGTTTGCCGGCCCTGCAAAACGGGACTAGATACCCTGGTGCCAGCTCCGGTGCAAAGGCAAGAAATAGTGGTATTAATTCGTTTAGCCTCGGTCTTGTGTTAGGGGCTGCTTTCGCACTTACGTAGGTAGAATGATGTGTTTGGCAATTGGTTGACGTTTACATTTTTATCGCGTTACCTTGATGTATGTACTTGTATTTTCATCGTGTATTCGGAAGCAGGCATTAGTAAGGATTTATAGCTTAACGCTACAACCAAAGATGGGTAGAAGAATCTACTATTACTTGTATAATTTATCCTTGTTTAGGTCAAGCTTCGTCTCCTGCAGTGCATTTTAATTCAAGTGATACCACTCTTATCGTGATCATTATTGTTACCATCGGCTACAATCTCTTCCCCTACTAAGTTACACCCTTCATGTCTTCGTAATTCTGACATAATTGTTGGCACTTTTATAGTAACCGCATTCCGAATACACCATGGGAATACAAGTACTGTACTCGAGTACTGAAATAACAACGAACTATTCTAGATAAGGTTATGGTTAGTCAATACAGTAAGAGATTAAACAGTAGACAAGGATATTCGTGACATGTCGAAGATGGGTGGGATTCCACTAATCGTACCAGGGAAGAAAGTATTCAAAAATACGAGTTGTGAGTTTATATCAATCTTAGCGGTGGCACCCGGACACAATATTTATCCCAATGTTCATGTATTTCTTGAGGGGCACGAAACAGGGGGAGCTTTGCCGTTTTCTTTTCTGTACCGTATAAGTAGTACTGTGTCTTAGAGATTTTACGGTATTTTCTTTAGTATTTAACTTAGATCCTACACGCTCAAGCAACATTTGAACGTACTGTACGGTATCATACTGTTCGCTGAGTGGCGGCGAAGGCCTGGAATCAATAAGGGAAGGTTCGATAGACTTACCTACAACCCCCGGCACAAGTAGGTGTTAACCTCCCAGTTCTGATCCAGCAGCAGAGCTTCGGTTTTCTTAGAAGTTATTAACATTGGTCACAGTCACAACTAAAACACATTGCTTACACTCCTGAAACCGGCTTACCGGTAGACGACCTCCTACCCGAACACCCCCCTACCCGGACAAACACTGATTGGTGGGTTTTGTATGAGGAACCACCTTAATTTCATATTATTTATCCTAGTTAAACCTATCCGGCGTGATCATCACAGTAGCCTCAGTTCATCCGAAAGTTTCTTATTTCGGTTTAGCTGTCCAGGTGAGGGGGGTGTTCGAGTGGCCCCAGAGACCGTCTACTCCGCACTTGTAAGAACCTGGGCACCAGAGGATGATGAAATCAAGAATAGACTTTGATGACCTACCAGTAGTTCACCACCTCCCCAAGCCCTAGGTGTTTGAGGAGCAAGTTCTTGGGTATGGTAATTGAGACACTGCAGACCGATCTGCAACTACTTGTACTTCTATGGTGGGGAACACTTAGACCGCCTCAACAAGAATGGCTTCAAGTCTCTGTTGGAAATGCTGCTCGGCATGCTAGCTATCGCCCGTTCACTATTACCCATGCGCGATCGCCTGTTTATTCACCATTCGCTTTCCGTTGTCCATTCGCTTTCCGTCGCCCGTTGGCTTTGTCGCCTGTTCGCCTGTTCGCTTTGTCACCCGTTCGCTTTGTCGCCTGTTCGCTTTTTCGCCCGTTCGCTTTACGGCGTTGATATCTGTCGTTGATATCCATTTCAATCTCCCGTTCGCCCACTCGGTTTCCATCGCGCGATATCCCTCTTTATCGCCCGCTCGTTGTTCGTTACCAGCTGTGGGCTTGGAAGCCATGGGAACAGCGGGAGAGTCCCTTGTGAGGGAGCGGGATGCGTGGAGGAACGGTATGCGGGAAGGAGCGGTATGCGGGGAGGAGCGGAATGCGCGGTGGATAGGAGCGTTCTTTGAAAGGCCTGTATTTCTTTTGTTAGCGCAGGAGTCAGAAAGGGGGAAAAGCGGGAATAGAATGGATATGTGTAGTCGCTGTTGGAAGGTTAGCCTGAGCGGAGGATTTGTGTTTGCATTTTTGGAATATATATATCCCCTGTCTTTACTATTAGCTAAGTTTCTTTTAGAGTGCGAAAAACAGAGAGCGCGAATTTGAGATCTTCTTACCTTTTACCCAAGTCCTGGTGTGTGTGTTAGTTGTGAGAACAGAAGGGATCGCAAGAAAAGATTTTCTCTTACCCCGCTTTTAGTCACTCTTGGCGTTTCGAAACGTGTGAGTGATAGCTGGTGATCCGGGTTGCGATCGTGGATTTTGCTCCGGTGACATACTTGTTTAAAAGTCTCAAGGGCAAGACCAAAAAGTTGCACTATCAAAGAGAGTCAATTGGGAATTAGCTGCAGAGGAGAACTTCATTGCTTTCATGCGGGAGTGGCAGTGCGATTGCTTGGGTAAAAACGAATAAATCAAGATAGCCTGTACAGAAATACTCAATTTGACGATATTATACGGTATTGTAATCCAAGAAATAGTCTATGGAAATTTTTTTTGTGAGATAAACAAATAGATCTAGTAATCACCCAGGTTGCAAATCTATACACAAGAATCTCTCCAAGAGTTATATTTAAAATACGTATTGTATGTAGAGTGCCCTTAACACCGAATGATGGGCGGTTTAGTACTTACAGTGATGCGCCGGGGTGATGGGGCGGCAGCGATGCGCCGGGGTGCTGGGGCGGCAGCGATGCGCCGGGTCGCGGTGCGTAGCCCCTGGAGGAACTTGTTATTTGCTCAGAAGAATCAAAAAAAGGATCCTAACGCGCCCCAAAGAGGCATCCAGGGCACCGCTTTCGGACCCTCATCGTGAAAGATCACTCATGCTGGACGGAACCGGGAGAAAGGAGAGGGGGGGGAGGAACCGGCGGGGGGGGCTGGGATGGTGGATGTGGAAACAGGGATGGAATTGTCAGAATGGATGAATGGATGAGCGAGCGAGCGAGGAGTGGTACCGGTAAGCTTATCGCACCTATTCCGTTTTATTCGCTGTGATATTAGTTATCACTCGTGGGTATTGGTGGTCGAGTAATGTGATACTGTAAGGAAGAGGTACTGGTAGTGCTTGGGTTTGAGGCCTTGGGGGATGATCTAGCGTTTATATCTTTTATCTATGGTATGATACTCTACTATATCATACACGCACTCATCCATTAGGTTGAAGATACCAGAGGATCACTACAAATCACTCGCGTTCTACCCTATACCCTGTGTGCCCACTCACTCACCCATTCACCCACTATAATAGCTCTCCCAGCGTTTCACCGTGTACCGCTATCATACCGTATCGCAGCGGCAGATGGGTGCACTTACGGATTACCGTGCTGCGTGGACACTGCGTATCATCGCGGTTAACAATGGCTGTTTACCTATTCATTGATTGATTGATTGATTGATTGATTGATTGACGAGAATTAGTGCTCGTGCTGGGTGGAGGGGGGACTGAGAGTTATACCGGTAGGATACTGGAGTGTGATACAGGATCTGTTTTCAATATGGGCCTCCAGGAAATATAGGGCGCAATTTGTTCTGGAAGGTTTTCCCAGGCTCTTTTTTTTCTTTCTTTTTATTTTTTTCCTTTACGGTTTCATGTTGCGACCGAGACGGTACTCGAGTACAAATTATACGCAGCACATGAGTTATGCTCGCACGGACGTGCGTGATTGGGAGCACCGTAGGGCGATGGCATCATACATTCCTTCGGCTCTGGTATTTTTAGGGGTTCTCATATATATACGCCTCCGGGTGTTACGCTCCGACTGGATAGCCTGGTATCATATCATCCCGTGACATACCTAACTCCTAGGATAAGAGGAGTTTTGCGGAACGGTGTAGTAAGGCGTCGTGCTCTTTTTTTTCTTTTTTCCACCCCTCCGGTGTCCGTCGGTGTAGAATGTCCTGCGAAGAGCATTACCGGTACTCGAGTATATTATGGTTGGGTACGGTGCTCACCTCCCAGTGCCAGACTGCGCCTGGGCTGGTGTTTCCTGATATCCGCCCCCCCTTACATTATCGCTATTGCAACCGCGTCAATCTTCTTATCGGTACTCGAGTACGTTCTGACAGGTGTCCTCGATCAGCGACGCTATGACCTCGGGGTACACGATACTCGTACTTGGTTCCCTACGGTATTGCGTTCCGGTACCGGTATGTGCCTACAGTACGAGCAGTCGCAGGTAGCGACGTCTAGGAAAACCTACCGGTAGCCTTGCTGGCATGGCCGGGTTGGTATGGGTCTTGCTTACCAGATTCCGGTGTGTTGTGTGGGTTTCGATTGGAGGGAGGAGGGAGTGGGCTATCGGTAGGCTGGACTGTGCCGTAGTAGGATTATTATTGTGCTGGTGGTGGGGGACTTCCCGTAAGTCTATCGGGAGTAAGGTCTATTGGAATAGAGAGCTGAATAGAAGATATGACTGCCCGTAAACAGCAAGATTCCAGCCAGATTGGGAATAAACTAAAGCACTAGTGCAATAACAGGGTTTCTTGTTAGATAGACATACTCTATTTCATTGGAATAGATAACTTGGATAGAAGGGGGGTCCCACCCCCCCTTTCTAACAGCTGGTTCTAAGCACCCTCTCATATTGTGCAATATTCGGAAATCTCTGTTCTATCCTGGTGGTATAGACCTACGGGAAGTCCTCCAGTGGCGTATGGGTGATTGTGTCTATTGTGGGTCTTTGATGTTGGCCTGGATTGAGAAACTGTTGGCGGGGTTTATATACCGGTGGTAGAGGGAGGAGTGCCGGTATACTCGCAGTTGTTTCTTGTATGATTACCGTAGAGGATTAAAAGGAGGGGGAAAAAAGGAAAAAGCATAAATTTTGGTAAGAGGGGAACCCTGAAACACTGAAGTCCGCTAGGCAGCGGGGCGAATGTGGGCTCGGGCTATTTGCGCCCCTGTAGGTGGAGGAATTGTTTCTTTCTGAGGAATACCACCAATGTTATTCTCTACGTCACTGTAGCATGATATATGTACTTGCAGTTTCTCCTACAACACGCGGCGTAAAACCTGGCATCTTTGAGCCATCTTAGAGCTACTTCCCTGAGCAGCTTATCCTCTCAGGCGAGAAAGGGAAGGGCCTTCGGAGCGGCGTAGTACAGTCGTTGCTTGTGCTGGAAGTTGGCTCTCTATGCGATTTAGGCCGTTGAAATATCCCTAACGGTAAGATCCGGGTTTTAGTGATTCTTGCAAACCCGGCCCTTAAACTGCGGGCAGTTTATCTTCGGATTGAGCATCGAAACGAACAATATCGTAACAGGGGTCGATAGATCATAGATGCGAATGATTGCTTGTGAACCTCGCTAAAGCATGATGGATTACAAGGCACTGCGCTAACGTCGATAAAGTAAGGGCGACAACCCCGGCTCACTCGGTGGCCCCGGATCCCCAACATCTGCAACCTCTCGGAGCTCTCGGGGGCCTGCATACAGTACCAGTGCGGCGACTAGATAAATACCCGAGCGAGGTGTGTACGAGTACTGTGCTTGAGTAAAATGTGCCGCAGACCGCTAAGTTAGCAATTTCGAGGAGGTTGGGGAGCGGGATGAGGGTTAGCTCTGCCTTCCGCGGCTAAATTGCCATATGATACGGTAGAGTAAGCCGGGGGCCGTACCAGACCTATGGGGCCCGCCATCTCTCTGCCTCCTCGTTACCCTCGCACCACACCCACCATATCATACTGTATTGTTGCGCCGACACAAGCAGAGCAGAAAATGACTTCTTCGGGATTCCCGGTCTACGTCCTCGGCGTGGGCATGACCAAGTTCACAAAGCCTCGCGGCCAGATAGACTACCCCGAAATGGGCTACGAAGCCGGCATCAAAGCCCTCGCAGACGCGGGTGTGAACTACGACGACGTGGACACGGGGGTCGCCTGCTATGCCTATGGAGACTCTACGAGTGGGCAGCGGGTGTTCTACCAATTCGGTATGACGGGGATACCAATCTACAATGTGAACAACAACTGTTCGACGGGGTCGACGGGGATGCACTTGGCGCGCAGGTTCCTCGCGCACGGGGCCGGGAACGTGGCGCTGGTCGTGGGCTTCGAGAAGATGCTTCCCGGGAGCCTACGGACTCTCTTCTCGGACCGCACGAACCCGCTCGACAAGAGTTATATCATGATGGTGAATACTAGGGGAGTGGATCCTGAGCGGCCGGGAGCCGCCCAATTTTTTGGGAACGCCGGGAGGGAGTATATGGAGAGGTTCGGCGCTACAAAGGAGGACTTTGCGGAGATTGCTAGGGTGAATCATCAACATTCTCGGAGGAATCCCTACTCGCAGTTTAGGGATGTATATACGATTAAGCAGATTATGGAGAGTCCCGAGATTTGGGACCCGTTGACGAAGCTGCAATGCTGTCCTACCAGTGATGGGGCTGCGGCAGCGGTGCTGGTTAGTGAGACGTGGCTGCAGGGGCATCCGGAGTTGAGGGAGAGGGCGGTACTTATTGCCGGGCAGGCTATGGCTACGTATATTTCCTCTACCATGCCTCTGATTATCCTAAAGTATATCTAGATGTTGACTTAAATAGAGACTCTCCCGATTTGTACTCCAAAAGCGCTATCGACCTGGTTGGCTTTGCTATGACCAAGTCTGCAGCAGAGAAGGCCCTCTCGGAAGCGAACGTTTCCCCTAGCACAATCAAGCTTGCAGAACTCCACGATTGCTTCTCCACAAACGAACTAATTACCCTCGACGCGCTATCCCTCTGTCCGCCTGGCAAAGCCCATGAAATGGTCCGCAACGGCGATATCACATACGACGGGCGGGTGGTTGTAAACCCCTCTGGCGGCCTAATCTCCAAAGGCCACCCTCTAGGCGCTACAGGATTAGCCCAATGCGCAGAACTCGTCTGGCATCTACGTGGATGGGCTGGAGAACGCACCGTGGAGGGTGTAGGTGCGGCATTGCAGCATAATCTGGGCCTTGGTGGGGCAGCGGTGGTAACGGTGTACAAGAGGGCGGATGGAAGCAAGAGTAGGCGCTTGAGTGACAAGGAGTTGGAGGGAGTTGCGGGAATTGCAGGGAGAGGGTACAATCCTGCTGTTGAGGCCAGGGCGGTGACTCAGAGCGAGATTGATGTTGGCAAGAGCAGGCGCGCTGCTAGCGGGTGGATGGACGGTGGGAAACTTGGAGAGACGAGGCTGTAGTGGGCATTTGGGTTGGGATGATAAGGTATTTTGTGTTCGGAGGGCTTCACTCTCACCATAATGATTTGTAGTTTTAGCTTGCTCTGGTTGAGGAGCTTCCATCATGGATATCGACTCGTAGGGAGTTTATGCGTGATGCTACACACGTTTGTGAGCACCGCACGGGTGTCGTGCCCGGCACAAGTAATAGAGCCACAATACTATTATGTGCAATTCCGTGTCTTCTCTTGACTGTCTAGTTACAGCAGACTCCGATTCCCATTCCCGGTTATAGAAGCCCTCTGGTTGCCCTCCATGAGGGAAGTTTGCTATGATCAGCACAATCCCACATGTGCAATCCCGAGGATCCTAAAGTCCCTTGAACGCTACTCGTAAGCGTCCCCGCCCCCTCTCTACTGCTGAGTCCTCATGAGAGGTCTAGGCTTCCCAGGATTCAACTCAACACCTGTCTTGGCGGCATCTTCAGATTGATTGATGACGCGATTTTAAATTCAAGTCTAGGCTCAATTGAACGTTCACATAATTCCCGGGTACGGTATGCATTTATCCGCAAAGTTGGCCGAATCCCTTAACCTGTTTTCGGGCAACGGTTTCGTTCCACCTCCGAACTCCGGGGGGCGTAAACAGTGGTTTATCTTCCTCAACTGGGGCAAGGTTAAGTTCGTTGATTGGATGGGACAGCGCCATGTGAGTGAGCCTACCGTATTCTTTTGATGGGTGATATCGGTTCTGGGACTAACCGGGGGTGATAGTCCTACCTATCGCTGCGCCAAAAGCGTGAAATGCGGTGGGTGTGATGGAATTCTGGTTGCTTCCGTGATTACGAGTACTGCACAGTACCGTTAGTTGGGAACAAGATTGTTTGCTTACCCCCCTTGGCCTAGATAAAAATACCCCTCTTCTGCCCCCACCAAGCAACCGACTCCTCTTCTCTCTTTCTTCCCTCCGCCTTTTCTTTCCTGATCACGCTACACACCACATCATTGCTCTACTACCAAAAAAAAAGCGCCAAACAACCTCACTTTGATCAAAATGGTTAAGGCTGGTGAGTGCTCCCTGAGTTTGTTTGTGTGATACTTGCTATTTTTTTATCTTTTTTGTATTAATTATTGGGACTCTTTCATCCTTTGAAAGTTTCTTTCGTTTCTATTTTGATTTCACCGCTGTTTCGTTTTAATAGAGCAATCTTTGCTGATCCGATATATGGCAGTCGCCGTCGTCCGTGGAGACTCCAACGTCTCTGGAACCGTTACCTTCTCCCAGGAGAGCGAAACCTCTCCCACCGTTATCACCTATAGACTCACTGGCAACGACCCTAATGCCCAGCGTGGTATGCACATCCACGAGTTCGGTGACAACACCAACGGGTGTACTTCTGCAGGAGCTCATTTCAACCCCTTTGGCAAGACCCACGGCGCTCCCTCCGATGAGGAGAGGCACGTTGGGGACTTGGGTAACATCCAGACTGATGCTCAAGGCAATGCTGAGGGAAGTGTCGAGGATAATCTCATCAAGTTGATTGGCCCTGAGAGCATTCTAGGGGTATGTTTGTCATTTGCCTGGGGAGGAGCGTAAACGAAGATGGTGAGAAGCTGACCGATATTTCTAGCGCACCATTGTTGTTCACGGTGGCACCGACGATTTGGGCAGAGGTGATAACGCCGAATCCAAGAAGACCGGAAACGCTGGTCCTCGCCCTGCCTGCGGCAGGTCCCCCCACCCTTTTGCTTAATTTCTATCCGTTTGTATCTGTTAACTTGTGCCCTTTAGGTGTTGTCGGAATCTCCGCTTAGGTTACAGCGGAAGTAGGAGAGGCGTTGCTTGAGCAAGTTGGGGTTTAATATTCGTTGAGCTGTCCTCGGTACTAGCTAGGGCTTACATCTAATGAAATATCTCTAACCTTGTCAAAACTACAATTATTGAGCCGTGTTGGCTGCCTCATGGGGTTTATTTTTATTGTCCATATGACGCATGGCACTGACCTGTTGCAATTACGCCATTAACGTAATTTGTGAGGGCCAATTTGGCGGACTCTTTGGTAATCTCCTCCACGCACCACACCGGCGGGCACGTGCAGTGGATACGGGGAGGTGGGTTGTCGATTTATAAGCTTGGTTGGCAGGACTAAGCCTATAGGAAGGTTTGTTCACTTATTTGCGCATCTCATAACTAATTAGATTATGAGATGAGACCTCATCGGGGGGTGCATGCATCATCACTCGAATCCTGGGTATCATTATTAGCTAGGTCCGATAGCGCTCCCGCACAGGGTTACACACATCCCTTGTGCTCAGGCGATAGTGGTACAGGGCAGATATTCTACGGGTACCAAAATTTGAGACATACTATCCTCGCTTGATGGTACAAGTAGCTGGGTTACTGGTTGAAAGTATGCGTTAATACTGATAAATTTTATTGTTTTTTTTACCTCAAACAGATCAATAGTACCGTACAAGTACCGTATTCTGTGCATTTTCTATGTGTGGACCCTTTCAGGGCTAGGGTAGCTTCCCCACGTTTTGTAAAGTGTCCTCTACGCATGACAAACGGAAAAAAAAAAAAAAAAAAATCCAAAGTGTCCTCAGGAGCTCAGCACGTACCTGCGTGAGCAACCTTCCCAACCAAACCAACGCATCTCTCCTGACAGATTTCTTGCCCTACACACTCCTCCCCCCTTACATCCCCTACCATTCGAAGTCAATCTGAATTAAAACTCGGATTGACAAAGCTCCCTCATAACAGATTCTCCCTTATTGAGAAAAAATAATCATTGGATTCAAACAACTTGAAGGTTTCCATCCCCGGCTTTCCCTTTTTCTACTGGGTAGAAGATGTTCAATTTTCCCTGGTTTAACCGCCTCGCTAGGGGCTCTTTTGGATGGTTTGCTAACTTACCTCGAGTTCCGTCGAACCTGACCCAGCCTTTCACAATCATCCTGCACTATTTTCGGTCAACATGTCTGGCAGCGCTAGGGTAAAGTCTGTCCTGTCGGGGGATACACTTATACTCCAGTCTGTAAAATCAGCTGGTCTGGAAAAAACTTTAGCCCTGGCTTATGTTTCTGCTCCGAGATTGAAGCGTGAGGGCGACGAGGTAAGCTGATAGAAGCATCTATTCACTGCAATCGGGGCCATGTTGCTAAATGGTGGCTGTATTATTAGCCCTTTGCCTTTCAATCTCGTGATTTTCTACGCAAGGCCACGGTTGGAAAGGAAGTCAAGTTTCAGGTTCTCTACACTGTTCCCAATACCAACAGAGAGTATGGACTGGTCCTGTTGCCCAATGGAGAGAGTCTACTTGAGAAGACCGTCTCTGAGGGTTGGGTTAAGGTCCGTGAGGATGCGGGAAAACGTGAAAACCAGCCTGACAACGAAACTACGATTGAGAAGCTGAAAGAGTTGGAGGTTACTGCAAGCACTGAACGTAAAGGTGTCTGGTGTGCCTCTGACGATGGAAGAATTGAGACCAATTACGAATACCCCCCTGCAAGCGAAGCTGTGGGTTTTCTTGAGAAGCACAAGGGACGGACTGTTTCTGGTGGGTTGATATGCTTCGAGAGCTTTATATTTTAGGTGGTTCAATTGAGAGAGCTAACCCGGTGATCATTTTTATAGGTATTATTGAGAGAGTTATTGCGGGAGATAGGGCCGCTATTAGACTCTTCCTCGGACCTAAGCTTCATCAAGAACTCGTTGTTCTCATCGCCGGTGTGAGGACGCCTTTGACAAAGCGTGTAGACGCATCTGGGAACGAGCAGCTGGCGGAAGAATACGGGGAGCAAGCCAAGAGCTTCGTCGAGTCCCGTTTGCTGCAACGTTCCGTTGATGTCACCTTACTCGACTTGAGTCCCCAGTCTCAATTTATAGGAAACGTCATCCACCCACAAAGTGGAAATATTGCCGAGGCTCTTCTTAAGCAAGGCCTTGGTAGATGCCAGGACTTTCATAGCACGATGATTGGGTCTTCTATGGTTAGGCTTAGGGCTGCAGAGAAGCACGCTAGGGAAAATAGGCTCCATTTGTGGAAAGACCATGTTGTCAAGGTCCCAACTAGCAATCCCCGGGATGCTATCGTTACTAGGATTGTGAATGCCGATACGATTTTCGTTCGAAATAAGGCTGGCGTCGAGAAGAAGATTAACCTTTCTAGTGTTCGACAGCCAAAGTAGGTACCGTCTGAATGTTTCGATATCAGGGACTTTGCTAATTGTCAGATAGGCCTACAGATCCTAAGCAAGCACCTTTCCAGGCCGAGGCTAAGGAATTTCTGAGAAAGAAATTAATTGGCAAACACGTTGTTGTCACCATTGATGGAAAACGCGCTGCTACTGAAGGATATGATGAGCGTGAGATGACAACTGTCATTTTTAACAATAAGTATGCATTCTCCTTGGTTAGGCTTTAGCTCAACTTACTAATGTTGTTCTACCACTAGGAATGTTGCTCTCTCGCTTGTTGAAAATGGATGGGCAAGTGCTGTTAAACATGGGAGGAGGGATGAGGATCGTTCGCCTATTTATGATGAACTTCTGGCGGCTGAGGTAGCGGCACAGAGAGATCAGAAAGGGATGTACGCCCCCAAGCCGCCTGCATCTTCTAAGCTCGTTGAAGTTTCAGAAAATATCACAAAAGCAAAAGCCTACCTTTCATTTCTTCAACGTCAGAAGCGTATCCCTGCAGTGGTAGACTTTGTTTCTTCGGGATCTAGATTTAAGGTCATCATTCCCCGTGAGAGTGTCCGTCTTACTCTCGTTCTGGGTGGTATTCGTGCGCCTAGAACTGCTCGCAATCCAGCCGAGGAGTCAGAGCCCTTTGGTCCAGAAGCCCTGGAATATGCGTCGAGGCGGTGCATGCAGAGAGATGTTGAGATTGATGTAATTGACATTGATCGGGTTGGCGGGTTTATTGGCACAATGTACGTCAACCGTGAGAATGTTGCCAAGGGGCTTGTGGAAGAGGGGCTTGCGGCCGTTCATCATTACTCCGCCGAGAAGTCAGGAAATGGAAATGAACTTTTTGCTGCTGAAAAGAGGGCCAAAGAGGCAAGGAAGGGGCTTTGGCATGATTGGTCCCCTGAGGATGATGGAGAGAACAGCTATGATTCCCCGGTGAACGTTGTTGCAACCGAAGAGGTCGTTGAACCGAGGACCGATTATCGAGATATAATAATCACAAATATTGATGATCAGGGAAGGCTGAAGGTTCAGGTTGTGGGAACTGGTACGTATATTGGGAAACTTAGGTCGAATATCACTGACTTTTTACAGGGACTTCGGCTCTTGAGGAAATGATGACTGCCTTTAAGAACTTCCATCTCTTGCCCCAGAACAACAAAGGACTAGAAGGACCGCCTCGGGTTGGCGAATTGGTCGCGGCAAAGTTTACAGATGATAACTCCTTCTATCGTGCCCGCGTCCGCCATGTCAATCGTGAGGCCAGGGAGGTTGAAGTGATGTACATTGATTACGGTAACTCTGAGAAGCTACCGTTTTCGAGGCTTCGTCCTTTATCACAGCCTCAGTTTCAAACTGCCAAGTTGATGCCACAGGCCATAGATGCGTCACTCTCTTTCATACAATTTCCCACTGTCCTCCACTACGCCCAGGAGTCTGTCGATGCCCTTGGCCAGATGACCAATGGGAAACAATTGGTTGCCAACGTTGATTATGTCGGCTCTGACGGAGCGCTCTACCTCACCTTGTATGACCCGAAGGAGAGTGATCGCTCGGAGAGTAGCATCAACGCAGAGCTGGTATCTGAGGGATTAGCCATGGTTGCTCTGAAGCTGAGACCCTTTGAAAGGGCATACCCGGCTAAACTCAACACCCTCAAAGAGAGGGAAGCCTTGGCCAAGGGGGAGAGGAAAGGAATGTGGGAG
This sequence comes from Tuber aestivum, assembly GCA_900010015.1. Taxonomy (NCBI): domain Eukaryota; kingdom Fungi; phylum Ascomycota; class Pezizomycetes; order Pezizales; family Tuberaceae; genus Tuber; species Tuber aestivum. The sequence goes on along the minus strand of LN891134.1, from coordinate 161,348 downwards.
TATGGAGGTATGTAGATGCCAACTATCGCGTGCTGTTATAAGATATATCATGCATGAGCTAATGTGCATATAGATATTACCGAGGACTAGGTTGATTTTCAATGAATTTCTCTTGTTTTTTCTTACCTTTCCCTACATTCTGTTTGCATGTCAGGCGGAAAGAAAAATTTGTTTCAGGGATTTTGAGTCACGCATGGCATTTCCAGGTTCCTTGAGTGGGGTTTGAAAAGGCGAAAGGTGTAATGTTTTTTTTTTCTTTTTTCCCTACTACATATCATGATCAATTGGGGGTTGACTATGTGCGCACCTTGCGTTGTTTGTTTGTTACGCGTACCTGGTTGTTAGCGGTTTGAGGTGATTTTCAGGTGAGAGTGAGGATTGGTCTCGGGTTTTGTTGCCCTAGTGTGTTAGGGCAACCTCAGTATTCTCGCTAGCTGCTTTTCCCTGGCCGCAAGGGGGTTTTTTTTTTTTACTGTGAATTTGATTGCTGCAAGTGGTTTTTCGCTTGTGACGTTGCTAATTTGTCTTCCTTGTGGCTGGAGTGTTGGTATGGTGGGAGAAAGGGGGGGAGAGGTATACCTGATATCGTTGATTTCTAGCTTTGTAGAATAACGTTGCTCCCACTTTCAACTAAAGCACTTACCGGCTATGAGACAAACGAGTGACATATAATGATCACAATAAGGTGTTCAAAATACATACACTAGTCTAGTTGAGAACTGAGCGAGGGAAAAAAAAAAAAAAAAAACAAGAAACTCCAATCCGGGACTCGCCAAGTCAAGTTTACTCTACTCTACTCCCACTGCCGCCGGATAACCGGTCTTGCAGGGTCCCAGGGTCCGTGAATCTCGCTGTCGAAGGGCATTAGCAACTAGCCAATTAGGCGTAGAGAGAGAGAGAGACCAAGGGGGGAAAACATACTTCTTATATTTTTGCAGCCCGATCAACCACCACCCACACCCCCCCATCCCACCCACGACGCCCAAAACCCACACGACTGCCCATCCCCATCCAACTACAGCGCCTAACCCCCCCGCGGCGCCGAGCACAAGCACGACCGTAAGGCAAACATGCAACCCCCAGGAGACGTGTTTCAAGTATCGCCTGAACACGGGAAACAGCCCAAAAACCTGAATGCTGGTGAGTATGAGGGAGAAGACGTGTGCGGTGTTGGGTGGCAAGTCGCCTTCCGATGGCAGGCGGGAGGCGAGTACGACACTGGAGGTTATGGCGGCGTTAGTGGAGAGGGAGGCGGGGAACTTGACTTCCACACCGGAGCCATAGTCGAAGGAGAGGGTGTTTGCGAGGAAGAGCCAGGTGGCTATGGCCCAGATGGAGTCATCGGTTATGCTGCCGGTCAGGGAGCGGAGAATTGGGGAGAGACCTAAGAGGGTAACTGTTCTCTTCGTTAGTCTTACTTCCGGAGAGGATGAATGGTTGAAGGGGAGGGGGGGTTACAGTAGATTAAGAGTGTGGACTTTGCAGTTTTTAATCTCCGGGAGCGCTGTTCGCTGCGGACGTATGATTGTTCATCTTGGGATTCCGGGGCGGCTTTAGCGTCGGCAGCGGCAGTGGCAGCAGAGGTGCTGGTGTGATCGCCAGTGCCTATGGAATCCATCCTGTGTTTCTTAACCGGCGAGTTGGGGGTTGATACACCGCTACTTCCACCAGCGCCTCTCTCCTGGGGTAGCGGCGGGTATGGCGGGAAATAACTCCCATCACCACCGTCACCACTCTCCCCCCTCCCAGACATCACCAACCCAAGCCCAACACCGGGACTAAGCCCGCCGCTCCCACCCCCCCCCCCACCACTGCTCCCGGCCTCATTACCCCGCCTCCTATGCTCCCTTATCCCTCTAACCACCTTCTCCCGCTTCTCCCAACCCATGTCCCAAACTGCCCACCCAGCGACCGTCAGAGCAGTAGATGCCAGCGCTACAGAAACTGGACTGACTCGCTCCTTGAACATTGCTATAAAGCTAGTTACGAATATGACGACACTGGAGAGGTGCTGGACAATCACCGTGGAGTCGGCTACTAGGCTGTAAAAGTCGTAAGGGTGCACATTGATGTTGCGCTGGAGTTGGGAGAGGAAGGTAGGGTCTACCCAGTTGTCTGGGTAGTCTTGTTTTACCCATAGGAGCTTTCGCCAGGGTTTTCGTTTCTTGATGCGTGGGGCGGAGGAGGAGATATCAGTGGCAGCAATGTTGTTGGGCGGCCTTGGAGAGGGCGCTCGGGGCGGGCGGCGATCGATTGGTAAGAGGTTTTGTTGTGCCCAGGCAGGGCCGGTGATGTCAGATGTTGTTGTTAATCTGGGGGGAGAGGGGCGGTGGGGAGTTGGCGCTTGCATATGTGGAGGCATCTTTTGTGAAGGTTGTAATTGCGCTGCTGGTATTAGAATTTCATGGTAGGTTGTGTGTGTATTGCATCCGTGGCTCTAACATTTTTTCCGTTGAACCGCAAGAAAAGGGGGTCGAGACACGGTCATGGTTTGATAGAGTGAGGCTCAAATGCAAAATCTGGGGATGACGACTTCTCGCATAGAGGCCAAGCTTTATTTACCGGCATGACAAATCAAGCTGGCACCCAGTTCTTCACATCACCGAACCATGAAATATTTTTATTGATTATTTTTCTGTTCTACCTCAAAGAGCTATAATTCAGACTGAAAAAGAAAAAAGAAAACCTTACGAACAAGTAGGGCAGACCGGGGAACCTATGCCAAAGGCAGACTAACAGGCAGGAAAGCTAAAAAAAAAAAAGGAATTCCTCGGAAGGCTAAAGCCCCCACAGACTGACACCTATTCGCGCGATCCATTTTTCCTATTACCTTTTCATATCCGATTTAAGCCCCCTCAAGTTTCGCCTTGAGCATGTTCTTCAAAGTAACAGCATCGGCTAACCACAGTCAGTAACAGGGTCAATTAATATTAAGCCGAAGATCGGTCTACTCACCGGTAAACTTTCTAATACCGTCGCTCAACTTCTCGGTGGCCATTTGGTCCTCGTTCAAGTAGAACCTGAACTCCGTTTCATTATCAATGAAGCTCCTCCTGGGAATATCCAGCGTAGCGGCATCCTCGGAAGAAAGCTTCTTCGGGACGGCAGCCTGGCTGTTGTACAACTCCTCCAAAAGGTTGGGGGAGATCGTAAGGTAGTCGCAGCCAGCAAGCTCGGTAATCTCACCCGTGTTACGGAAAGAGGCACCCATAACTTCCTAGACTTAGCTGAAAATACTCGGAAACACTTCTAAGAGAGTGGACAAACCAATTGTCTTGTACCCATACTTCTTATAGTAGTTGAAGATGCTCTGGACGGACTTAACACCAGGGTCCTCCTGAGCAGCATAAGTTTTTCCGGTGGAAGCCTTATACCAATCCAAGATTCTGCCAACAAAAGGCGAAATCAAGAAGGCACCCGCCTCGGCCGCGGCAATAGCCTGGACCTCCGAGAACAAAAGAGTCAAATTGCACTTAATTCCGTGCTTGCTCTCCAATTCCCTGGCGGCTTGGATACCCTCCCAAGTGGAGGCAACCTTTATGAGAACACGGTCCTTGTTGATACCAATGCTCTTGTACAGGTCGATAATGTGGAGAGCCTTATCAATAGAGGCTTGTTTGTCAAAAGAGAAACGGGCATCGACTTCAGTGGACACCTTGCCGGGGACGATGTTAAGAATCTCTTTTCCAAATTCGACGAGGAGACGGTCGAAGGTGGCATCAACTTGGGAACCGATGCCTCCACCATGGGACCTTCCGTACTTGACGGCCTCATCGATGAGCCCAGCGTACTCGGGCTTCTTGGAGGCGGCGAGGATCAAAGACGGGTTGGTAGTGGCCTGTATAGGGTTCAGCAAGCACTATGCAGACAAACTGGCTGGAACAAACTTACATCTTGGGGCTTGTACTTGTCGATAGTAGCAAAGTCACCTTCCATTTTATTAGCAAACAATCAACGAATATCGTCAAAAGATCAAACGATACCAGAGTCACAAACAACGGTCTGTAATACCTAACAGTTAGTAAACGGTTTAAGAAAAAGGGGGAAATGACGTACAGTGCCAGAGGCCTTCAACTGGTCCAGGGAGGTAGTCATAATTGTTGGACTTTGCTTGGGCTTCAGGAACAATGTTAGCAAGTTTATTGTACAAATCAAAGACGAGTGGGCCAAAGGTAACAAACAATGTGGGGATGATGGTAGAAGCGTTGAGCGTTTAGGCAGTGGAGAAGTGGTGGTGTTGTGGTGGTGGAAGGAGGTGGGGGGAGGTGGGGGAAGAAGGGAGAGAGAGAGGGAGGATGAGCGAGAGAAGAAGTAGGAAAGATCTACGGAAGGGAGCGGTTCCGTGGAGGCGTGTTTGTGGCCGGCCAGGCAAGAGCAGCTCAATGAGGGGTTAAATTTTTTTTTCCAAAGTTTGGTAATAATACGGGTATCGTACGGTACGAGTACGCGTACTGTACGAGTAGAGTTACTCGGCGACCGATGGCCAACCTCATCCATTCCCCGGACAGCCATCGCCGCCGCTGGGAGGGACCCTCGAATGAAATGGATAGCATTAATGCCAAGCGTAATTTATAAAATTAATTGATATCACAGCAATATCGGTAGATCTACTGAAACGGAGAAAACCTCCAATTATTCATATTACACGATAGGAAGATTAGCAATTGCCAATTCCGGGTTGTAATGGGAAATTGATGAAATTATAGGGTTTGTATGTTAAGTTCACGAACATGGTTGCCACGCCGGTGCTCGTCCATCCCACCCATCCCTTTTACCCCTCCTCGGACTCGCGGTGACGCTGCCCAAGTCACGTGCAATTCATCCGGAAGGCCCTGCAGAATCGGGACCCGGAAAGAGGGGCGCTGTTTCCGGCAGCCTTTTCCCGCATTTCCCGTCGCAAGTGCACACTAGGGTTGGCTACTTGGCAGGGAACCTGGGCGAGTTGCAGCATTGTATCGTAGTTGTAGGACTAGGATGTTAAGCATGAGGTCCAGCACTGTGGGGCGTTAGGAACTGAGGCACCCTCATCGTGCTAGGTGCTTCAATGCGAAAACACGTGGTTGTGCATTGGAATTGGTGACTTTTATGGTCGCTGTACGGTACTGTGCTCGAGTGGATCTGGTTGAACAGGACTGGCCGGAAGCCAAGTCTCACATAAACCTAATTGCCTACCGGTATTCTAAGGTATTGGCATTTCTTACTACTAAGCTGTGCCCGGATACTTTTGGAATGGGCAACTACGATGTCACTATTTAGAGATGTACGTGTGATAATTGGTGATCCATGGTTGAGAGTTAAGCAAATGCGAAAACAGTTATTGTATGCACAGAAGGTAGCTTCAGACAAAGAGATAGGTGGTTTGATGAAAATAGAAAATAGAAAAAAAGGACATCAGAAGCAACCCATAAGCTCATAAAGCGTAACGCCCCGCTAGTAATAGCAAGTCTATCGAACGAGAATAGGCGACTGATTCCGCTGAACCAGTTGGCAATCCCACTCGTGCTAGTGATAATATTAGCTCTTGAGAAATAGATGGTCCAAAGGGGAGCATACAACTTTCCCATTTTCATCCCCCGTATACACTGCCTGCGGCGTTGGGTGGATAGCCGAAATAGCCGCGGACACCTGAATTTCTGTTTGGAATTGGTTGACGTGCTGCAGGGTGTTGACTGACAGAAGTTTGAATTTCCCATCCACGACGGTTTTGCTCCACACATTGACCACTCCGCGTCTATGACCTGTGAAAAAAAGTTCTCTTTCTAACCACTCATTCCCGAGACCCTCGTAAAAGGCGCAACATAAGACATTGTCTTCAGGTAAGTCACAGATGTTCTGCGTAAGGATGAGCTCGCCGTTCAGGGTATACATGGTCACTCCGCTACCCTTACAGATAGCGATATCTCCCGAGACATCATTGACGCTTATGCACTAAATGCTGAATTAGTAGTCTGCGCGAAAACGCCGCTAATTTTCACACACACCTGAACCGCTGAATCGCTCTTTAACTGCCTTACGAACCTCTGCCTATTCAGATCCCAAACAAGGACGGTATCATCGCTTGAGGCGCTAACAAGAGTGCTGAAAGATCTCGACATCGCCATGATAGTGACTGGCTTGACATGCCCAAACAAGCATGTCTTGAGTTGAAGTTCGACTGATCTTGAGGTATTTTGAACTTGCCACATAGAAATCGTGCCGTCCGTCCCGGCAGTAATCAGCGTTCTGGGGTCAGCAAAGATGGCAGAGGATACCTGCCCTCGATGCAGATGTTCGTGGTGGCCGCATAGCTATTTCAATTAGTTTCAGTGATAGGGAGGGGAGCCGGTTATTATGGCTCACTTTTTTGTTATCGAAATGATAGAATCGCACACTTCCGTCGGTAAACCCCCACTCCATATATTTATCGTAAGTAGGGGGGAGATTGAGTCTAAAGGAGCTTGAGCAAAATACCCGCTCACACCTGGCCGAGTATACAAGGGAGCTAACTCTCTCACTGTTATCTGTGATTGTTAGCTGAGCCCTAAGGATTTTTAAGGTATCCAAAACCTACCGAGAAGAGGAAATGGAAGTCTAATTAAGGATTCAGCGCCAAGGTCTAACCTCGCATTCTTGTGGGTTATCTCCTCTCTCACCGGGTGCGCCCTAGTGAAGACTTGATGAGGAGTTTGACCAAAGTTATGAATGATTCCTATAGTAGCCAATCTCACAACAGGGTCTTGTATGCTATCTAAATCGATCGCGCCATGATACGAGAGGTGATGGAACACATTGGTCGCCTCAATAGCGGCCTCACCCCGCTGCTTGAATCCAAACACAAGATCAACCCACTCATGGAGGTGTTGACTCACGTATGGGCTCTCGAGGGCCTCTCGATGCTTTGCAATGAATATTTTGGGGTCCCCCTTTGCCCATGGTGGGAGTTTGACCGAGTCGATAGCTTCATCAGTCCCCTGCTTCATACCAAAATTGTATGCATTAGAGTTTACTAGGAACTCTGGCAAGAAGAAAAACTCGGGAATCAACTCTCTGACATCAGTCATATTATCTCTCGAAGCCGATGCCCAGGCCTTTTCAATGGAGTAAAACAACCTGTCTGCGTGGTCAAACGATCCGCCCTGTAGGAGTAGGTACGACTGGACGAAAGGCTGAAGTCTGATAAGGTACGAGCAAACAATCATAGCCGATGAGAAATGTGTGCCATAGTGAAAGGGGGGAGCTTGCCGATCGCCGATCTCCTCGAAAGAGCGGTATCGCTCCCGGAATTCATGCTGCCTGTCCTGTGTCTGCGCGCCCATAGGTTTCGAAAAATCCCGGAAGGTTCTCGGATTTGTCAAATCCAGCTCCTCGCTGGTGTAATCTGCCAGAACCCATGGAAAGACTGGGTACTGGGTTAGGTCATTGAAAGTTCTCCCTGCCATGGTGTTCACAAGCATAAGGTAATGAAAATTTGAGATTTCCCCTTTAATCCATTTCCTTGTCGCAGGGTTAGGAATGTTAGATGTGAAGACATTAACGAGCTTGGATCCAAAGTTTGTCGCGTTATCCTGTGTCTTCAGTGCTTCGATCCGCCACGCATCACCAACATGGAGCAATGCCGGGTTGTTATTAACATTAGTAGCTTTTGATAGGAGCTTAGAATGTAAAAAGTCTCTATCTTTGGCAGCCATAGTTGTCAAAAGGTAACTCCGGCCATCCGAGAAAAACAGCTCCAAAGCTACATCCCTGAATAGGAACCGCCGTTTACTAATGCTAATCATATCTTCATATGGCCAATGCCTAGTCTCGTGATCGCTATTAACGGAGACGGATTTCCGATCCTCGGCTTCTCTCCCGGAAATCATTTGTAGATACTGATCCCTTTCGTCCTTAGGCGCCTGCCAGACGTTCACGATTTCCCCATCGGACCGTTGGAAGAAGTTGTCGATAAGGTAGAGGCAGTTTTTCCCCAAGATGAGAAGCCCTTCCACTGCATCCAATCCGACCAGCCTAGAGACGTTTTGAACATACTCAACCACATCACCATGCTGGATTGTTCTCATGACTTTTCTGTTTTTGTCTTCCCAGCCGTCATCGTCTTCCCGTGGATCGTCCACTAATTCATAATCCTCTTCAAAATCGTCTTCGCCTCCATCGCGCGCCGAGTTGTGCTGCGACTGGTCAAGTGAGTCTGTCTCTCTGGTTGTGATAATACTAATCTCGTCGTCCTCCACGGATAGCGAATGGGATTTGCTTGCCCCGGCATTCCCGCCCAACCCGCCTGTAAGCCTCCGTTTGGGCTGGTAGTTGTGCAAATGAGCGCTTGAGTCTGGCAACATCCGCTTTCGCATCCGATTCCTCCCCTCAGTCAAGTCCAACCGCCATTTAGTCTCTTGGCCGTCATCAAGTAGTCCACAGGGCCTCACGAGATCTGTCTCAAGTTTTGAATATGAAGAGATAACATAGCTCAAACTGTCCTGCTGATCTTGCGTGGCCCTCTGAAATTTAAGATGTTCCGAGTTATAGATGTTGACCATCCAGTGCGAGGATGCAGACTCGTGGCGACGATAAACGTCCTCGTTGTTCATGTCATCTAAAATCCACTGCTTCAGCTTTTCCTTGCGTTTTGAAGATCGGGCCTTCGCAGTTTCCGTGGTTCTCTTGTTTTCCTCCGCGACAAAGGATTCCCATGTCTTAGAAAGAGCCCCGTAGAAAAAGGCGTCCAAATCCTCTCGGTGATCGTCAATCCAGTCCAGCCAAGTATCATTGTCCTAGAAATATGTCAGTTCATTTTTGACCCAACAAATCCTAGCGAAAACATCCTACCAATTCCAGCAGTTTTGTAAAACCTGAAGACAACTGCTTATGATCAATTGTTTTGGCTTGGTTTAGTAATGCCGACGTCTCTGCTGGTTTCTGTACTAAGACAATCCGCAGCATCTAAATGGAAAGATGAAAAGAAAAAGAAAAAAGCACACAGTAAGCAATTATTGACTAAGAGAAAATATCAAATTAAACCAAACAGGAGCACAAACATTGGCAGCAGCGAGTTTTATGTCTTGTTGTTGGCCTATCAATCGGGTATAGAGAAGATAGCATATAAGCCTCGTAAACTCGCCCTCCGTGTTTTCCGGGGAAAGAATAACCGCTTGCCAATACATCATCTTTCCGAGAAAACCAACCACTTGTCGGGGATCTGATTTTGGATCATCAAGTTCTGACAGTCTAAAAAGAACTAGTCGCGATACCGCGGTTCTTAGACCTGCTGCAGTTTGGCTACATAGACGAACACTCTTTTGTTTGGCAACTTCCGGCCGCTGTATATATTCCAATATTGTTCCAACGAAATCGAGCAAGCTTTCAGCCCCATTCAAGAACCACCCTAGAGATACTATTAGCCTACCCTACCACAAGCTAGGGGCGGCTAACCACACTAACCTTCATATACACAGTCGGTCATATGTGCCGCAAATCTCCCAATACTAGTCAAGACTCGTGGTTCGCAAAGCTTCTTTCTATCGAATCCTAAAATGTTGTTGAGATGATTCAAGGTGTTCCGGAGTAGATAAGTTTCAAAGTAAATCTGGTGCTCTTGAAATCCGGGAGGGATCTGAAGCGAGATTAGTGTCAGGACAGGTGACTTATGCTGTTGACCCCCGAGCGACATTTCCCCTACCTTTGTGCTCAGTCCGAATCCTGTAAACTCTCTCCTCTCCAGCACCAGGTCTGAAAGCACAGTCATAACAAGCTCAAGAAGGCTTTCCACGACTAAATTGGAAACAGTCAGGCCCGACACTACGCTGCCGCTATTCCTCAAACCAGGCCCAATGGCGGGCGAAAGGCGTGCGGAAGAAGGAGTATAAGGCGTCGGCTCTGATGTTACAAGTATAAAGCTGGAGCCTCTCCTTAACCTATCTGATCGTGGTGCGGTTGGGCTAGGAGGCTCGTCAACAGTCACAGTTCGGACAATAGGAGGAGCAACATTCGAGACCAAAGGTCGAATCACTACATCTCCGCCGTCAAATGTCAGTGCTGAATCTTTCGAATTCAGCTCCGTTTCCGCACTGACATGATCAGAGCTACAAACAATCGGAAACAGGATTCCAAGCATCTCCCGTATGAAAGACGAAGTCGCGCAAAATTCCCGGAAGGCTGGGCAACTTGTATGCAAGTGCGCAAAGAACTGTATAAGCGTATTGAGCATCCCTGCCAGTTCCCCAAGCCTTTTACCCGCCGTTTTATTCGTTACTATATCAGAACAAATTTATTAGAATACTTGCATAGGCTGAGAGCCAGATCAGGGGCTTACCTGACTGAGGCGACTTGTCACTGAGGGATAATGAGCGCGCTCTAGAGGTCTTCGGTGTTTGCAGTTTACCGTCATCTAGATTCTTGTTATCCCCCGGCACCCTGGTTCCCTCTTCGCTCTGATCCGCAACTATAGTGCCAAGGCCAGCTTTCAACATTCCCGCAATGACTGGGAGCATCTCAGGATATGCCACTTTTCCGCTCCCAGCATCGGAGAACATCTCAGCAAGACCAAACAAATCTAGTGGTCTCGAGACATCAATCTTGGCTACATCCTTCCCAAAAAACACGGCAAAGCATATGGGCCACAGAGGGGCCACATTCCACCACCTCTTTAGCCTATTCCGCATAGCGATAAACCCCCCTGTTTTTAATCCAAACTTCGAGACGTAACTGCCACCATGGACAACCAGTAATCGAGCTAGAATCTTGGCGCCAATAATAACTACTTTAGGATCGCTCTCGGCCAACAGGTACAACAACCACTGCGATTATTAGGGACATTAGCAACTCTGAAGAATATAGTACCAGAACGCGCATTTAAGGATAGACCATAATAATTGCGACCCAGGACACAGATGTTGGACATGCTCTTAGGCCAGGGCCTTCCTCAGCATACACAAAAAAAGTTTAAGAATACGTACCTTATTGGTAACTGTTCTAGCAAATTTCTTAATATTGCCAACTCCGTTCCCCTCCTCAAACAAAAGATCTTGATACATCTCTAAAACCATCACTCCGACCTGCTGCCTAGTAAGGCCATCACCACTCAGATCATTCATGGACCTGGCCGGTGATAGAGTTGCACCTGCGATGCCAACACCCATAGTCGGTTGTCGGCGTAATTGTACATTACTCTTTTTAACTCTTAACGGCTTCGCGGGGTTATTCTTGTGTAATGAGTAGGTGATAAAGAGAGCCAATGACCGGAGAACATCCGCAGACATATTTGTCTTCACAAGCGTCTTGAAAGCAGCCATAAAATCAGGAAGCACCTCACGAGAGAATACTTCACCCTTAAGAGCGAATATCAACTTCTTAACAATCCCTATTGACGACAGACAGGCCAAGAATGGCCAGTATATCAGTCAAGGCCTCCAAATGGGGCAATGAGGGACCAGCAGGTACTCACGCATACGGAACAGCCTCTTGGAATTGAAGTGATGATATTTGCTCCCGTTACAAAATGTCACAAACTGCGCAAAGTATTCTCTTTGTGTCTCCGTATCCGCTTTCCTCCACATGTCGAAATCGACGAGCAGAATCCTGTACGCAAGAGGATTAATGATGAAACTCTCCTCCGGAGCGTCATGCTTGAACCCCACGAATTCCAAGATGACTCTTAGCAAATCCTTGCCAATAACATCCTTCCCTTCTTTTGTTCGAATAAGATGCCCCAGAATTGCAAATCCATTGTCCCTCTCCATAGCCTCACTATTCCTCCAAGAGCCCTTCGTGATTTCAAAAAGAATCTCCACGGCCCTACAAACCTGCTTTGCAGTTTTTGCAACTTCAACCATCTTCAACCCCACAGCCGCTGCACCGCCAATTGACCAGGCGGCATCATCCAGGGATTGTGGAACGATGACAACCGGCTCACCAGTCATAATTGCTACTCCATGGGTTAAGCATAGTGCCTCATTCACCGACGGAACTGCTCCATTAATTGCTACCGCTCCCGCTCTCGTCAAAGACTGTAGATTCTTCAATGCAGGCCGAGAAAGAGCCTTCACTAATAGCGACTCGTCTATGTTATTATCATTTTTGTCGTCGAGAACCTGTTGCGCCGAAAGATTGAGCAGCACCTTGGCCTCCGGGAGTATGGCTGACGCCTTGCTCCTTATAGCAGATATTATATCGCTCCTTTCCTCTTTTCCGGGGTGCATAAGCTCATTGCGCATATTCAATGCTGCCGAGGCCTCGTACGTTTGAAAAGACCCCAGGCAATCTTGAAAGTTCCCGTGATACCAGGGCCCAAGGCGATAGTGCACGGCAATAAGGTCGTCCGAGAGAACATCCTCAAATAAATGAGCAGTTCCAAGACTCCATCTCGATGAGACCACACCTTGGCCAACACGGGGGGACAAATCCGTTGGAGTTCCGAGGAAAACCTGAACTGGCGTTGAAGAGGTTGGCGGGTTTTGGGGGTAGGTTGCTTTGACTTGTTCTACAAATTCACCATCAACATAAAGAGCGGCCTTCGCCGCCGAGGTGGCCCGAGGTCGTCGATGCACAAGCGAAATGTGATACCATTTTTGGGGCTCAAAAACAGTGGATTTAAACCTAACACTTGCCCGTGGCGATGCCACAGAGGTTTGCAGAATAAATTTTCGAGTGTCTTGCTCTATGTAAGCCAGAACAAAGCAGCGTTGTGTTGAATCAAAGACCCCGAAAATAGTGGTATGCATTGTAGGGTCAAAGGTGTCAATGCAAATCCAAGCGGAGAACGTGAAACCACTCGTATGGGTGGGGGGGAATGAACGGCCTATAGAACCAAGTTCCATGGATGCATATCCGTGAAGCGAAAGGTCAAATTGAATGTGCGGAGGTGTCCGTGAGATCTTGAGGCCCTGGAGCAGGAAAGAAGCAACAGAATCATCCACCATAGCCCGTTTGTAAAGATACTTGGCATCGTTCAAGTGATTTATCCCGAGCTGCATGAGATACTGAGCAAATTCTTTGAGAATAGCCCGCTCTAATTCCGGGACAGAGGCGTCCCATAGGCGTGGGATAATAGTGCTTAATATGCCCGTTGAATGCATAGCAGCCAGGTTTGATTTGCTCGAAGAAGCTATAGACAGCAGGGCCTGTAAAACAACAACTGTTGTAACCTTGGATCCTTCTGTCCGTTCCATCGCTGTCTGAAAGCTGAGGATCAATGGAGTAATTTCTGCATTCACAAGTATATCTTTAGAGCCAAAGCTTCCTCTAACTTTAGCGCGCACTTTCCCCACAACATCCTTCTCCTTCCTATATTTACCATCCGATGCCAACCCCCGTTTAACAGATACCACTAAACTTGATAGTGTAGCATCATCCATCGCAAAGGCCAAGATAAGTCCAAACAATTGGTCGGGCGCCTCCGTGGGAAGCCCAGTCGCGGCAAGACCCTGCTCCAGACTATCCCAGCCGATTCTCCTCGCAAAGAACCGCTTGTTTCCGGGATGGTTGAGCAGAGCTTCCGAGACCACACCGAAGAGACATTTAATCAGCTCTATGAAATGGTTTTTCTCCTCGTCCGTCCGATTCTCGGAGGTGTAGAAACCAGAACATGAATGGAGCGCAGAAACCAAGTAGTTAAAGCCCTTGAGAGCTCGAAACGTATCTGTTCCCGACAGGTATGGTCAGCGGGACTGTATGGATGACAAAGCGCAAACTCGAAAGGAGCATGGAGCAACAAACCCTTAGCTTCGGGAGAGTCCACAAGAATACGCTTAAGCAACGACAGCCATTGCAGACGGACAAGAACATCGGGATCCGAGGCGGAAGATTCCAGTGAGTCGAGTAGGGGCTTTATCTCGGCAATGAACTTGGGTTTCGTAGAAGCCGCAGAGGACACACGGCGCCGAGTATATGCGGACGGCGGTGAAGCAGCGGAGGCCATGTTGGAGGATGCTGACGGCGAAAGGAGCTATGAAAAAGTCGTTTAGATCATAGAATGAATCAGAAGAGAAGTATAAAATCTAAGGGCCAAAAAGGTGAAGGTAACAGTATCGTAAATTGGGAAGACAAGTCCAGTCGAGATCAATGTGGGGGAGGGGTAGAGGGCGTCGAGGGGAGTCGATGTTGACTTGGAGGAGTTGTGCTCGGAGGAGGCTATGATGCTGAGGTGTTTTGTGTGCAACTGCAGTCGCTGGAGCCGGGCCACACAACACAAGTAACAGCGGTTCAGCTACCGTACTCGAGCACCTTACCGTACCGCAAGACGACCCTAAAGCCACGGATGACCAAAGCTAACAGTTAACTTACTGGGGTACTTGTACCGGTACGGTACAGCACTGGTAGGCTCTATGCCCGAGTTACAAATCCTGAAACTGCAACATCCACAAGGTGAAAAGATATGCCGTCAAATAGCTTTGCCCAAAAATGAATTCCAGTTCCAATCCATTATTAGAGCTCTGTATTCTTTCCCCTCAGTAGTGGTATCATATCATACGAAACGAGAAGTTGCAGCATCGTGCCCGCACCGGCACCACCGGCGTCGAAGCGAGTGCGAGTGCGACAGGCATAAGTTATATATGGTAAACAGGCCAAGCCAAGGCGCCAGAGCGGGACGAAAACATGACTGGTATGATAGACTCTTACTCGAGTATTGTACTAGTACAAGTATCATTCTAGTACGAGTACCGTGCCATGCCCAAGGGGATGGCTGATGATGCGAGACTCTCGTTTTCAGCCTCACATTCCCGCCAACAACACTGTGGGTACCGGTACCGTACGGTACTAGTATTCGTACATGTAGGGTATGTTAATGGTACGGTACAACGAGCGCTCTTCATCCCCGTTCCCCGTATCCGGTTGATGCGATGATACAAATCACGACATCCAACATTGAAAAAATCTGCCCATCCGTGTGAAGGTTCAGGGCAGGCCGAGAACATAAGAGTAAACAAGGCCGGACAAGTGCCGCCCCTGAGAAGAGATGGGGACACGGTCACAGCATACGGTATAATAATGTACTCGAATACCGTACCGGTATTGCCTTTCGCTCCAACTGGAAACGGTGTAAAGTTTTGCCGTATCATGACTTGATGGCCAATTTGCTACAACCGCTGTACCGGTATTCTTATCGCACCATACTGCAGCCATCCATTATCCACGCATAAACTCCATTTCGACATGACATTTTCCCGTATCCCGGTAATGTTACAGGGTACTCGAGTAGGGTGTTAATACAATGCGCGTGTTGCGATGTAGTACAAATGAACCAACTGGAAAACAGGTCCTCGGAACTTCGCGACCGAGGTATGATAGAAAAGTGCATTCTGGTGGAAATCCTACTACCGGCGACCGGTGGTGACTTGTTTTCTTTGCTCCATTTCCACTCACACTGTGCCGATGGCACTAATCACGGTAGTCCATTTCCCCGCAAGTGACCTCGCCGCAGAGTACCACACGAGTGCAACTACGAGTACTCGAGTACCGGTACTGTGTTGTAAATGTTTTCAGGTTCGCTGTGAGCTAAGCTTCCGTCTCCACACACCAGTGGGGGAAGGGGATCCTCAACCACTTGCCACCCGTAATGTTTCTTGGAAGCTAAATCCCACAGCCCTGAGCCCTCCCTCCACCCGGCATCATAGTCTGCCTCCCCCCAGCTGCCACCGTCCTCCAGCTCGGGAGCCGCTCCTTTGCTCAGGGGACACGGGTATTATGGCTCATGTGTCGGGCTTGGAGGTCTCTGTCATACAAGCCCAGAATCCTGGTTCAATGCCATACCCGAGTACTTGTACAAGTACTAGTACACTCACTCCCCGCTGTCCCTGACGGCGAAATCCAGAGAATCTCGGTACGAGTAATCCGGGTTTTAGTGTCAAGAAACTTAGGACTCACGGAGGTTCACACGGGACAGTGGGGTGTGAGTATACCGGGGAATACCGGCACAGGAATACCGTTGCCGTACGGACGCACAGGGTGACAGAAGAGGAATCCGGACCTCGTGTTGTCACCCTGCCCACGCAAAGTCGCCAGCCACCACGTCGCCCAAATGTGGCTTGGCGTAAACACCGCTTACTAAATTCTGAGACCCATAGCCCAGCCCCCCAGAACGGACAAATGGCCCGCCCTGAAGCTCACCTTCTATGCTGCTGTAGCCGCGCTCTTTATCTTCCCCAGCTTCCCCCAGATCCGTTCCCTCTTCCTCCTTCTCCCCTACCACACCCTCCACATCCCCTTCATTCCTTCCACAAGTCCCGACCCAGATTCCATAAATTACTCCCTTCCCTTTGCATTTACTGGTATTATTATATTAGCTGTTTCCCTCCATCATGCATCTTTCTGCCAAGTTCGCGTTGCTCCTTGCATCCATCTCTGTCTCTATCGCTTCCCCCATCCACGATGCCACTCTCGGAAAGCCCGCCCCTCTTGTCACCTCTGCCTCTGTTCCCGAGCATGAAATTCCAAACAACTACATTGTAGTCTTCAAGAAGCACGTCGATGATGTGTCTGCCACTGGGCATCACAGCTGGGTTACCGACCTTCACGAAACATCCATCTCATCGCTCCGGAAGCGAAGCCAGATCCCTCTGATCCGCGGAGAAAGTGACTCTAGCAGCTCTGTTGATGTCGATATTGATTCCTTAACCGGTCTCAAGCACACATACAACATCTCTGGAAGTCTCCTCGGTTACTCTGGCGCTTTTGACGAATCCGTTGTGGAGCGGATTCGTAATCACCCTGATGTAAGTTCCGTTTAACCCCATTCTGAGAGCCTATCCCACCGAGAGCCATGCGCTATACCGCGAGTGCGCGTTGCACGTGACCCTCTCGGGCTAGCCCCAACACTTTTATCGTGGCCGGTCAAGCTAACGTGACACCTTTATCCCAGGTTGCCTATGTTGAGAAAGATGCTAAGGTTTATGCTCTCGAGGAACCTGTAACCGAGCACTCTGCCCCTTGGGGTCTTGCTCGTATCTCTCACCAAGAGAGTCTGAACTTTGGCTCCTACAATAAATACATCCACCAGGCCCACGGTGGTCAGGGCGTTGATGTTTATGTCATTGACACTGGCACTAACACCGATCACAACGACTTTGAAGGCCGTGCCCATTGGGGAAAGACCATTCCTGCTGGTGATGAGGACGTAGATGGCAACGGTCACGGAACCCATTGCTCGGGCACCATCGCAGGAAAGAAGTATGGTGTTGCTAAGCAGGCCAACGTTTATGCCATCAAAGTTCTCCGATCTAACGGATCTGGAACTATGTCGGACGTTGTTAAAGGTGTTGAATACGCCGCCGAATCACACGTCAAGAAGGCCGCCGCTGCTGCCGCCAAGAAGGATAAAAATTTCAAGGGCTCAGCTGCCAACATGTCCCTTGGTGGCGGAAAGGTTCGAACTCCCTCGGATGGGTGAATGCTACTAAAACTAATTAACCCCCCCCTTTTTTTTTCTAGTCGAACGCGCTGGACCAGGCTGTCAATGGCGCTGTGATGCTGGGCCTCAACTTTGCCGTAGCCGCCGGAAATGACAATGCTGATGCTTGTGACTACTCGCCTGCTGCCTCTTCTAAGGCTGTTACCGTTGGTGCTTCTACTCTTGCGGATGAGAGGGCCTATTTTTCCAACTACGGAAAATGCGTTGGTATGTCCATTTTGATCAACCGTCTTCGCTCTTCCCGTTTAACGATCCATAGATATCTTCGCCCCTGGCTTGAACATTCAATCTACTTGGATTGGCGGCCCTGATGAGACTAAGACCATCTCCGGGACCTCCATGGCTTCTCCCCATATTGCTGGGCTCCTCGCGTACTTCATCTCTCTTCAGCCAAAGCAGGGCTCGTCATATGCCGTTGGCGAATTGACTCCCGCTCATCTCAAGAGAAACATGATTTCGATCGCCTCAGAGGGTTGTCTCACAGGTATCCCAGCCGATACCCCCAACCTCCTCGCCTACAACGGCGGTGGATCCGGAAACCTGAGCGACATCTTTGATGGTGCCCGCCACAGGCATGGCCACAAGTCATCCGGCAGAGTGGTTGAGGACGTTACCGATGTCACGGAAGAGCTTATCAACGAAACCGAGGCTTTCCTGGACGATATCGAGGATAAGGCGGTTCATGAGATCAAGACCCTATTCGATAAAGCCAGAGCTGCCCTCAATTCCCGGGATTAGTGAGATTCCTATAATACCCAACGCAATTCCTGCCTTTGTTGCATGTCATGGGTAGTACGATCGCTATGGTCGTTTCATGGATGTGATGGTGTTTTCTCTTCTGCGCAAATATTGTGGGCCTTTCTGTTGTGTCTAGACAGTTTTGACCTTCAGTTACAGGTTTGTCGGAAAGTAGTACCTTTATTTGTTTTCCTTGCACTGTTTTTCAATAGTTTGGTCTGTACTTTTTACAATTTGGGATTTCGTTTTGCTTTCTGCGCCTGGATATGGATTTGGATTAAATCAGACATGGGACTTGAGACCGCCCTTGTAAACATGGAGTGTGTAGTCGCCGCTGCCGGGACGTGATGCGGTAAAAGTTGTATTGATGAACCTTTGTCAGTGCGGCCCAGTTCGATCCGAGATCTCCCTGATGCGCTCTGGATGATGCGGGGTAGCCTACTGCAGGTACACGTTTTCTTTCCACACGGGCCGTGGGTGCAGAGCTGCCGGCTTGATGAAACTTGTCCAGTCGGAATCAATCTCAATTTTCGGGGATGAAGAAGGCGTCGAAGCCTTCATATTCCAGCATGATCCCGCAAACACAATTTACGGGTAATCGAATTCCCCCATCACGTTGTTTCCATAGCGAACCATGGGCGCATCTCTCAGCCAATAAGTAACGGCACGCCTCAGCCCGTTTCTGTCCTCCCAATCCCATGCTGCCCATTTGTACTAGTACGAGTACTCGAGTACCGGTACCCCAGATAAGCACTCATACCCCTCAAATATATTCCCCTCTTCTACGGGGGTACAGCGCCTAAGTTTTGTATATTTTGCTAGCAAGGGTTATTCAGCTAGCAGGGGGCAGGGGTAATGAATTAGGTATAGTGGTTTCAGGTATTTCAGCATTGGGTTGTGCAAGATATTACGAACTTGAAGATAAACAACTTTTATTTCTTGTATCTTAAATACATTGTTAATATTTTGTAAAGAGACCATTTGTGTTAATAACAGCTTGACATCTCACTAGCATACTCTCTATAAGTTCCTGGAACTCATAATCTCCAACACTCTCTCATGCTTCCTTAACTGCAACCTGTAATCTATCATAGGTCATATGTTCTGGAAAATTATCTTGCAGATAATTTTTCATAATATGCCATACTTTTTCAATAGGGTGTAAATCTGGTGAAAATACAGGCAAATGAATAACTTCAATGCCTCTTTCCCATAACTCAGCTACTGTATTTCCAGCAGCATGTCTATTGACTTTGGTCTACCGTCACAGGGCCCTTTCTCTCCTTGGGGGTTGGTCATTCGGAGGCCCTCCTTGGCTGGCTAGCAGGTGGTAGGATCCCCTCCACTACAGTGATGCTATCTCTCCCAGAACAAGGGACTACATGAGAGACGTGATAAAATACCTGCTTTGCTTTGCCTAGGCGGCTGTTGATGATCTTCCTTACTCCCTTTTCTCCTCCCTCCATGTGTGGTGGGGAGCCCTCTCCTCCTCTTGAGTTGGCCTTGCTTAGCCTTCTCACAGTCAGCAACCTCTTAACCACCATTGTCAGACGGCTGGGACTACAGTTGCAGTAGGGGAGAACAGCCAACAGGCTACGGTTGATCTCCCCATTCTCTTGTTCTCCTAAGAGGCTGCCTAGTCAGACACGAACGCGATACCGATAAATGATGTTTAAGGTCTTTGGGTCTACCCCTCAGCTCTCCTCTCCCTACCGTCGGATTGGCTGGCACCCTACTGCTACACCTTCCCCTCCCCCCGGTTATTGCCCACGGCCTGCTGGTCTCCTCCTTCCCTCGATGGTATTGCACTGCCTCCTTGGAGTGGGTCTGGGGGAGGCCCCCTATCTTAGCACGCTTTGGGCGTTGCTTTGCGCTTGAATGAGTGGACTTGCCCTTCAGAGCCTACGTGGCTTGCTACTAACCTTTCTTTTGTCTTTTTGGGATTTCTCAGTGGGTTTTCCTGGCCCTTCCTGCTTTCTTCTTAGTTATGATTTCCTTGTTCATCCCTCTAGCCGGGCTTGGGTTTCTTTTCTTTGAGGCGAGATGTACAGTTGGCTCCATACCAGAGGGGCTTAGGGGGTTGGTGTCACAAACTGTGACTAAGCAAGGCAGATTTTACATAGCTCGGATTTCCAAGCTATAGGTATGTGGGGATTTCACATGACGTACACTAGTGCGCCATAGGTTATTATGTTTACCTGTTGGTGACTCACACTTGTGAGTCACACGATGTTATGATTTTCGCACATGACTCAAGTTATGAGTCATGGGTTTCACTCAGGTGACGCGAGTTGCGCATCTGAAATAGTTATTAAGGTTTTGATTAGGTTTAGGCATGTTGCGCAGCGACTCATAAGAGTCGGCTGATGGATTTCGTGTGACTCATAGTTATGAGTCACAAGGGTCGTGTGACACATAAGTATGAGTCACGCCAGGTGAAGAGCTACTATATAAAGGGTCACTAGGACCCCTAGTATTAGCTCTTCACACGTTCTTCTTATTTATTTCCTACCTTTAAGTTATTATCAATAAAACCTACCTTTACGCTCTTTAAGATTTATCTTAAGAAACCCGAGAATTGTCTTTCCTCTCAAGCGAGAAAACTATTTCTCCTCCCATGTCGAACGACTAAGTCCTAATCAAGGACTAAGAAGGATAAGAAGATAGGCGCAAACACGATAGTAGTCAAAGGACTGGACTATCGGGATCGCATAGGCATAGGCCTAAGAGCTATCACCTTACAGAGAAGTATCGTTACCTGTCGCTAGGTCCTACCCAGTAGGATTCTTAACAGTTGGCTTTTTCCTGTGGCGAGAGGAGGGATATGGGTTTTTTGTCGTCATAGCTAGCACTCCATACATTTTTTATATCCTAAACAAATAATCAATGAGTCAAACAAAAAACAAAAAAAACAAAAAAAACAAAAAAAAATCCCTAGCTTTAAGTCCATCCTCCATCTCCCCTACATCTCTGGTGATTGAAAACTCAACACCATGGTTACTATCATGGCTTTCATCGTCTAGCACCACCACCCTCCCCCCCCATCTCCCCCCCATCTAGTCTGAGCTATAGGAGGTGGACTTGCTTTCCCTCTCCCTTGAGGCCTTTATTTATTTATTGGCTCTCTTGGTTCTATCCTTGGTTGGGGTCTTTTGTCTTCGCAATGTTTCTCCTCTTCCTACCCTCCCTCGCTTAGGTATTGGCATGGTCGGCAACCTCCTTTTCCAACTTCGACAGACGGCTGGGACTACAGTTGCAGTAGGAGAGAACAGCTTACAGGCCACGGTCGATCTCTCCATTGTCTTGCTCCCCTAAGAGGCTGCCTAGTCAGACATGAACGCAATAACCGATAGTTGTTGTTCATGGATTTGGGTCTACCCCTCCTCTACCCTTCTCTATAGTCGGATTGGCTGGCATCCTACTACCACCTCCTTTCAAGCTGGCACCTTACTGCTACAATTGTCGATTGTCCCGGAGGGTATACGGTCGCTGGCATGCCTGCCACATACCTCCTCTCCTCACTTCTTGGTCGCCGCCTTCGGAGTGGTTTCCCTTATACCCTTTGCGTCCAGGGCTTTGGCTCCCTCCTTCTGGCCCTCGTCATATGGCCTAGGGGTTCCTATATTGGATTTGAGTTGTGATCGTTGGCCCTTAGGTCTTTGGTTTGGGTTTCTGCCTTTAAGTGTTTCGTTCTTGGGGTGTTGGTAGGTTCTTGGTTCACTGTTAGGTAGTTAGCTTTCTTTTGTCGCTTGGGGGTGGGGGTTATTGGGTAGAGCAGTTTACGGGAAGGATTACGGGTGGGAGTAGTTTTTTCTACCCTAGAGGGTTCTTTTAGCTCTGTCGTTCAGCCTGGTCCGGGGGGGGGGCAGTTTTTTAGGCATCATAGCTAGCGCTCCATATACCTTTTTGTCCCATAAACAATAATTTAAATGAGTTAAACAAAAACAAAAAAATCTCTAGCTTTAAGTCTATCATCAGCGACTCAGACTGGAGAAGAGATCTTATCAATATATTGATTCTACTTTACTTCTATCTTTACGAGCCTTCTTGACTATCTCTGAGATGGAAGATTACAGGACCTAGTATATACTTGCTTGACTTTAGAGTTACCTACCCCCTAACACTTTCCATAATAGGGGGTTTCCACATTGCCAAATATCAATGGAACTCTCACTCATCA
>LN891134.1:69705-138785 GCA_900010015.1 Tuber aestivum | reverse complement strand
AACACTTTCCATAATAGGGGGTTTCCACATTGCCAAATATCAATGGAAATCCTCACTCATCAATGCTGCCCGAATTGCCCTCTGTCCAATACCAAACTCTACTAACTCTTCTGCTAGTTGTTGATATGATAAACATTGATTACATGCAGACATGCAAATGTACTTGATCAGGTCTTTGATTTGTACCTGAGTCAGAATAGGAGGGTGGCCAGAGCATTTTGTTGGTGTTGAAGGTGATGCGCAAGTATACTATATCTGCTGTACTGAAAATCCCATCTCATCTTAGATTTGTCTGTATTTCCATCCTATTGACTGTAGGAGTTGACAATGTCGTCTTTGGTTACGAGTCTAATGGAAGGCTTTGGGATTTGAGCTTGTAGTAATTGGCATGGCAATCTTAATTGATTGGGAAAAGAGGGAATAGAAGAATTGTTGGGCCTTGGAAGTTTTATCAATTAGAATTTATTTATGGTACATGGCTTTCCCCTGGGCATTTATCATTTGAAAGATCCCAAGGCTGTGGACATTGGTGAAAGTTTTTTCACACTTATCTAAAAATCTCCAAGTCTAACACCACTATACCTCTTTTATCACCCTTGCCCCCTGCAAACGAAACAACCCCTGCTAGCAAAATATACAAATCTTAGGCGCTGTACCTCCGTACTCCACGCTCCTTCCTCTCTTCCCTATTCAACACCGTACGATACGACACCGGTACGTTACGCTACATGTACGCTACGCAAAGATTACTCGGGGCAAAACGAAGCGGCGAAGAGGGGGGACTGGGGAAAAAAAAGGGAAAGGGAAAAACATTACACCAGCAAGAAAAAGCGTGATATAATACCGTATCAGGCTGACTGGAGACAACCCCGAAAAACAATCTCAACCCATTCCCATCCCATCCATCTCATCGTGCCGCGCAGCCATCTGACCCTACGAGCAAATTAGATATTAGTGCGGTAAGTTAAACTACTAGTATTACAGTTTATGATATGATACGCTGAGAAACCGGCCGGAAGGGGTTTTTCCTTCATTATGATGTACCGGTAGTTTGCACTACGATAGTATCATACAAGTTTATCACAGCTTTTTTTCACCTGTTTTCATCATTATTATTATTCCTTCATTCACCCTATTCTCTTCTACGCCACGGTATCTACAGCCTTTCATTCGGGGGTGGGGGTAAAAGGAAGCGTGGCTGATGATTTTTTTGTGGTGGCAAATGGGATTGGTCTGGTTGGTGTTGTGAACACGGCAAGTGCAAGTACAGTACAAGTACAGTACAGTAGGGAGGAGCCAACCTTGCCATCATACCGGTATCATATGTAGCTTTCTTTGCTTGCTTGCTCGCTGCCCCGGTCGAAAGGTTTGTTGGGGTCGAGTTAACTGGCCGGGGGATACCCTGAGTGAGGTGTGATTACGTGGTGAGGTGATACTGTAAGCGTGGTTGGGCGTGTTGCCTATCAGTGCCTGATGACGACGAGCAAGGTAGGGCTGCGAGACTGCTCGTACAAGTACCGTACAGTATCATACACATCATAGACCTGACCGATCGTGTACCAGTAGAAGAGCGGGGAGGGGGGGGGGGCTCTATTCATATAATAACAAGAATACATCCAGTACCTATCGTAAGTTACCTGCCAGGCTCACAAAGGTTCATGCACATTTGTACTGGTACTGTAGTACCAGTACTCGTACCGTGTGATTCAGACTGGCGGGCCGAGGCACAGACACCGTATACGAGTACCTTGGTGCGAGACCAGCACTTTGCTGATAGCCCCCCCGGGTCGTATCAAATACGGTAGAGCCACTTTTCTCCTCCGATTGGCTCGCAGTGCGAGTGGTGCCTATGCTCACCACCAATATCGACACTTTTGTAATATTTATAGAAAATGGTTCCGTTTACGGTATGATGCGTTGCCGATCAATCGTATTTCCACAGATACCATGGGAGAGAAAGTGTTTGTCTACATATTATACTCTCTCTCTTGGTCGGGGGGATGCACAGCGCTTGTAAACTAGACTATGATATATACGATAAGGTGGGGACCACCGACATGGACGTGGCATCGTTTCGTTCAAATACGGCACGGTACGAGACCCCCATCATACCTACCGGTGCTCGTGCTCGAATATGGAGTATGATAGACATGTATCCTCAGGAACGATGCCGCACTCGACACCCTCTAATGTCTTCAGAATGGGGGGGGGGAGCATAGTAACAAGCACTTCACGAACCCCCTACAGATTTTGCGGGAACCATGATACCGTGCCAGCCAATTCCAAAAGTATCATATTATTAGTCCATACGGAAATCGTGCTGTTAAGACTCGCGGTGTTCGTGTATTATAATTTCTTAGAAGCTTGGCGCACGGATTCCCGGATACTGTTGGAATTGCTGTACAAGTACTAGTACAGTACAGTGGCGATGATGCATGATAGTGCACAGGTCATGGGCACTTTGTTCCGTCCGATGCCGGGAATGATTTATGTAGATCGTGGGTGTGGTACAGTAGTTTGATCGATGGTACGAGTATATCGGCGCCCTCGCTTGGTCTAATGGACTTGCCCACGCTGCTTCTTATTGAATTGGAAGCCACCCAGCAATGCCGATGGATCTGCGGGTGACACCGGGAGGTTCAGGTCGTTGCGGATGCCATTTCTGCTATTCCCATGGCGGTGGCTCATTAATAGGGCTTTTCATGGTCACGGGGTGGGGAAATACTGGTCGGGTCAACAATTTCGGAAACCCTCATTTTGAGTGCATTATATATTGTAACTTGATTGCCTACTCTGGAATTCGTGTGATGCCCGCAGCTCAACAACACAGCGGGTACGGTACGAGTACCGTGTACTGGCTTTGGGGGCTGCTCAGGTTGCATGCTTCGAGCTTACACATATGATACTAACCGCTTCCTTCTCGGGCCAAAAGTATAACTAGAAGGTCCTGTGCGGTATCCCATGGCTGGACTGCTCATAGAGAGAGAGCCAACTCTCGAGTGATATTATGTTACTTGAAAGTATTCATATGATAGTATCACAATTATCCACATCTCTGAGCTCTTATTTCTCGTTGGGGATAGGAGACATGGAGATGCTCATAACAGTGCACCGATAGCTAGCGGAAGTGCGATACCCGCTCTATTATAAATCCTTGAGGAAGTATCCCGACCACCATGCTGTACGGGCGGATGGGAAAACTAGCTAGACACGATGTGATGTCAAGACTAATTCATCCCGACCCCACAGCTCTACGTTAACCCTGCAGCGAGGGAGGATGATCACCGAGCATCCATGCTATAACAGTATCATAGCTCCCCAGAGCTCTCTCTCACTCCGCGGCACTTATGCCTGTGAGACCAATATCACCCCTCAAATCCCCACTCACAGAGTCCTGGAAGAAGCCCCCCTTTTTCACCCCATCGGTGGCTGCACGGAAAAGTGGATAAACGGGGTGCAACTAGCACTAAATCTTGCTGAATATCACACAAACTACCCTTCTACACATTGAACATCGTACAAAGCCTTGTATAGTATAGTATTGCGCTGTGCACTCCCATCCGCAGAGCACCCGGGGGTGCAAAGGCACTCTTGCAAGGCCTTGACAGTAAGAGAGTATCTACTAACTTATTATCCACAGCTCTTTCCCAACACGCGTATTGGCACGGTCCCAGAACAAGTGCACCCCGCCGGTTGATACGATATGATATGATATATATATACCACCTACAGTAAACTCACTGTTTACAAACTATTCAAGCAGCTTGCTAGAGTGTCAATTCTGACGATTTGTATCCTTGACGAATGCGGGGTGATGGTACGGGTATCTTCCTTGAAGTTAAAGCCCTGCCGCGATGCCTTTCCGTCAGCGAAGGCTTTGCGGGCGGGAATGTATGCTCTCGTGCGGTTGGCTTGCATCTATCATATTCCGCAGTGAAAACGAGCTCCTCCCCGGGAAGTGCCTGGTGGTTTCCCCACGGTTTCTCCATCGGCCGAACACACATACGGACCGTGATATCATAACACAAAGATGTTGTACGAGTATATATACTTTTGCTCCTGGGGCCTCTAATTACTGCCTGGATCCCGAACTCTATTTCCACCCCATAGGGAACTCAAAACTTTTAGTTGGCACGCTTGTGGAAAGGAGCTTTTCCTTCTACTATATATAACCTCTCCTCGTCATCAACAACCATCTATCTCCCTGCCCTAACCACAAATAAAATCAGGATTCTCCACATCTTTTGTTCCCCCCCCTTTTTTTTCTCTCTTTGGGCACCCCTCGCTAGCACTTCCAATATTTCCGGTGTAATGGGTCCAGAGAATCACTTTTCGATCCGGAATATAGTATATGTTTGTACCAACCGTTTTATTCCCCCCCAACAAATGACGGTTGACTCAAGTGATGCCAGAGCGACCAATTCCATTTGAGACAGATGGGAAATCCAAGGTTATAGATCGCAGGGTATACAGTACCGTACACCCATCCTAATAGGCGAATCAAAAAAAAAATCCTAACAGAGGAACTACCACACCACCTGGCCACCCACCCTAGGGGTGGGTATTCAAGTAGGGAGCCCAACCTGATGGCACGGGAAATTCGAAGAAGCACCTCCACCCCCGAAGTGCCAGTGCCCCTATGGAAGCTCCAACTATCGCTATCATACTCGTGCCAAGGTTGCTGCACTCAGACCACAACCCACAATCCCTTCCGAGCCCGCTTTTCCGGGGCACACTCTACGAGTGCCCAACAGCTTAATATCACTTTGCAGCTCAACGTCGCTTTCTAGCTCAACACAAACTTATGACCTGACCTGACTTTTTTACATTTCAATAACTATATACCTGTAGTTAAATGCGGGCCTAATAATAATAATAGCTATATATGTATGATAACGCCCTTCAATGATACAAAAGGAAAATACCTAAGCCAAAAATTTGATACATTAGGTTTCAAGGTATGTTTGTAAACAATAGATATATCATATGACTCCGGAAGACTAAGCCCCAAACCAACTTTCACACAAGTATTATGAAAAGCGTGACAATCCTGAATGCATTGTGGGATGTATGATATGATATCATGCTAATTCTCACTAAAAACTGTTGCTCAGCCACCTGGGATATGGAACTCTAACACCTTAAATTCTCATACGGGACAGGATGTCTGTAATCCATATTCTACGGTATGATAGTATATCATAATGGATAAAAAGGTGAGAAAAAGAAAAAAAAAAGGTAATATAGTTCAGCGACAGATGCGGGTGACCGTACCATATAGTACTAGCACTCGTACACACACGACACCCCGAGAGTTTGAGCGGAAGCCAAGCAAGCACCCTCCAGTTCCCTAGTACTGCACCTTATCATTTCATCACCAAAAATCGAGCTCGTGCACGTGATGGTCACGGCGAGTGCTAGCACGGTTCCGTCAACGGGGAAGGAAGCCTTCATAAAAACTGTATAAGTTAATACTTCCTCACCAAGTTCAATCCATCGCTCGGGCTTGAGCAGTGGAGATGTGCTGAAAAAATTTTAACCCTACACATTTTAACTGAATTATTTCATTGATAAAAATCCTGAGCTTGCCTCATTTGTTTCTCGTTCAAAGAAACCTGATAATTTCTCAAATAGAAAAAAAAAACCCCCCTACGAGTGACAACCGGTGACTGCACACCTAGCCGCAACTCGCTGACATAACACCCACATCGTGCCACAAAGCAGAGCATCAACCAACAACTTCACCACCACCACCACCACTTATCATACCCGCCTTAACACACTAACCTTCACCACGACCTCCATCATATCTCGTCGCCCGCACCGGCTCTCCAAATCATCTGAAAGCAATGGCATCCCGAGGTGGCGGTGGCGGCCGACGCGTCCTCCTCCCACCAATCAACTTCATCTTCAAACTCCTGCAATCCCACTCAACGGTTCAAATATGGCTCTACGAGCAGTTAGCCATACGAATCGAGGGCAAGATCAGAGTACTCCTCCCCTCTCCCCCCTTTACCCCCCCACCCTCGCTCGCTAACGGGGCTATCTGGTCGTAGGGCTTCGACGAGTTCATGAACCTCGTCATTGACGATGCGGTGGAGGTTAAGCTCAAGACTAAGGATGAGGAGGAGAGCCGAAGAGAGTTAGGTTAGTTTAGTCTATTTTTATTTTTTTGTGCTTTCTCATTATTTCCGGTGGTGATTTTGGGCTGACAACAGTGTGATTGGGGGGGGGGGAACCAGGCCAGATATTACTCAAAGGGGATAATGTTTCGTTGATACAGAGTTTGTAGTTCTGGCGCTGGGAAGGGCCTGCCGAGGATTGGGGGGATTTCTACAGTTCTTTTATTCCTACTTTCATACTTCGGACAGCATTAGTAAATTGGGGTTCTGATAAAAATGATACATGTGTCCCTCTGCCCAGCCAACCCCCTCATCGTGGGTGTTTTCATTAGTTATGTGTAATAATACATCGAGCGAACGGACCAACTAGTGGAATCAATATCTTCACACAAAATAGAGCTACATATCTCTGCGGGGCCTGTTGATTACGGAGCAATGATTGGCTTTCTCTCTCTTTATCTACCGCCACATCCCATTTTCAATGCCCTGTGTAAACGCATGTCGCTCATAACTGCTCCCTCTGGAATAATCTATTTGCTCTCTACCGCCTAGGCATTCCTCTCCCTCTTCCCCTCAAAGCTCGTTGAGCTGCTCCACGAGGCATCTGTAATATAGTTAGCAATCATATAAACATCTCGTGAAAATCTCGTGAAAGGCGGTGACATACTGGAGGTCCAGCTTGGGGCTGTTCTGACTCCTGATTCTTGACAGTCTCATCAACTGATAAGATTAAACATGCAGCCTCGGTCGCTGCCTGTATAGCATTGATCTTGACTACAGTGGGCTCCCAGACAAACTTTTCCAGATTGTTAGCAATGCCCTCGTTAACGATGTCCACACCAGCCCAAGTCTCGCCTTTGCCGTGACGCATACGAAGCTTGTTGAGAATATCCGTAGCATCAAACCCGGCATTGTCACATAGCTGTCTCGGAATAATCTCAAGAGCCTTTGCAAAAGCCCCGATGATCAACTGCTGTTTTCCAGCGATAGTGCGCGAGTACTCGCGCAGATATTTTGATAACTCCATCTCGACAGCACCACCTCCGGCAACAATGTAGTCGTTCTTGATTGCTTTCTTAACGATCATGATAGCATCGTGAAGGGAACGCTCCACTTCCGCAATGAACTGCTCTGCTCCTCCACGGAGCACGAGGGTGCAGGTCTTCGCTTGTGGGCAGCCTTCAAAAAAATTGTAACGTTCACTACCGATCTGTCGCTCTTCGAAGCGTTCGCAGTTCCCTAGATGCTCCCCACGGATATCCGAGCAAGTAGATTGTATGGCACCACCAACAGCTTGAATGACACGGTCCATATCTTCAGAGGCAACTCTTCCAGCACAGAAGATATCTCTGTCTGCAAAGTACCTGTAGAGA
This sequence comes from Tuber aestivum, assembly GCA_900010015.1. NCBI lineage: Eukaryota > Fungi > Ascomycota > Pezizomycetes > Pezizales > Tuberaceae > Tuber > Tuber aestivum. Next base: position 131,290 of record LN891134.1, on the reverse strand, counting down.
ATCTCAGTAATGTTTCAACCCTATGCACCGTCTGGTACCTGACTCACTGCGTAGCAAGATCGCCAATAGGCAGTTTCGAGAGAACAATCTTAGCTCCAGTATTGGCCAAAGCCTCCATCTTCTGGAAAATTATTTGCCATTCTGCATCTACTATTGCTTGATATTCTGAAACCTGCTCTACTCGGACTTCGGCGTTGTCCTTCTCACTTTCTATAGCCAATGTTAGTCCTATAGCATATCGCGAGGGTTAAATAGACTCACTGAGCTCCAACTCGACATTCAAGCATACAATCCTTGGATTATTGAAGGATTTGGGTTGTTGTTCAAAACCAGCGTAAGAGAACTGCTAAAATTAACCACCAGTTTTGTGACACGAGGGCGGCGTACCCACAGTCTTCTTAAACGCGACACCATTGACAAACAGTGAGTCTTGCAAACCGCCACCGGGAACCTTCTTGATGCCGATAAGTTTCTCGTTCAGCGATTCCTGGTCCAACGACATAACCGCATCGACGCACACTAGATACCCCATCAGCCACTACACGCTGGATAGAACACACATCCCAGCTCGCTGAGAGTGAATATACTCTTTGAGAAGAAGCTCGAATTGGACTTGATTAACTTCGACGACATAGCGGTAGCCGCCAGTTTTAACAATGTATCACGCCGGTCACCCTTCTCAATCCGTACTGCAATCTCCTTGATCTTGCTCTCCGCCAATCTAGCAGCAGTCCTGAAGCCCTTGATAATAATCTGGGAGCTGACACCTTCCTCGATATAGGGCTTGCTCTCTTTGAGTATTTCGCCAGCTAATACGACTACCGATGTAGTTCCATCACCAACCTCAGCATCCTGTGATCTTGCGATATCCGTCAATATCCTTGCGGCGGGGTGTACGATGTCCAATAACTATATACCAATATGTCAAATAAACGGTGGTATGGTAGTAGGACCAATAAGGTTCGGGCACAAACCTTCATTACCGTAGCTCCATCGTTTGTAATGGTTTGCCTACCGTTGGCATCAACTAACAGGAGATCACCGCCATAAGGTCCCAAAGTGCTCTTGACGGTGTTCTGCACAGCCAGGCATGCGTTGATGTTGGAAATTATTTGACCACGGCCCTGTGATGCGTCGGTCCCTGCTTGGTAGAACAGGCTGGAGGTCAGTTAATTTGTCTTTTATGGATACCGGAGGAAAGTAGTAAATGGAAAATAGAAAATAGATGAAGGCTATCTCACCCTCCTTAAGCACAATGATTGTGGGTGTCTGTCCAGCAAATGCCATGATGTGGGATTGTTTGCTTGATGTACTGGATTACTGGTCGTGGTGGGGTTGCTGACAGGGGAAATGAACGGCTCGGGGGGATGGTTCAGTGGTAAGCAAAACCAAGCCTATAATTGCAAGAGAATTGTAATAGCCAACCAACTAATGATGGTATGGCCGCGAGGTTTGTTGTTCGGATACAATGGAGGGGGTGGTAACTTGTGAGGATTTGTGAGGCGAAGGATCCGTGGATTAATCGGTGACCTCTTCTCCCAACCTTTTCCCCCACCCTAACCCTATGACCACACTAAATATCAGTAGGATCACCGGAATTACAATTCCCAGATATCAATCAATGATAAGATTAGCGCAAGCTGTCCCATTAACTCACGCTGCAAGGTTCGGGTTACTGTCATATAGTAAGTGGCATGGCACATCTAGAGGCAACTAGGACTCGAAGCAAGTAAAATAATTGGGTAGAAGTGCCTTGTACGGTAGTTATCAGATTCAGTTCTACTGCTTCGCCCAGAGCCATACATACCAGGCTATGCGGTGCGAATCCCCAAAGTGCCATCCATAACCAACCCCTCACATCACGTCCCTTATATGTTATCATACAAAAACTTAACTTTTCCTATAGACTCCACCAAAACACCTCGCCCGCCTCCCACAAACCCGACCCCATGCCGAGTAAGCCGCTGGAAAGAGAAAGGGCAAACTCTTCATAATCTATAGGTAAGTTAGAAAGGCGCGCTGCGAAAGGTGATACCACCTGGTCAGATATGAAAATAACAGAGCAGCAGAGAAGATGTAGTCATCGGTGTTCGACGTACGGGAAAAAAAACAAAGAACCCAAATGCTCTGGGCCCTGAGCCCACGACCCACCAATTTAAACCCACCAAACACTTGCTTTGAAATCGGGCCGAGGGGACGGAAAGAAGGAATGAATGAACAGGCAATAATAACAAGTGAGGATTAGCGGTAACGAAAAAAATTGTAGAATAAATCCGGCCCATAAACCGGGATGAGAAACCCACAGCTATGCCTCGGGAATTTCCACCATATGGTCATCCCCAGGTCCTAGGAGCCATACAAAAAGAAAGGACGGGAAGAAATAACCACAAAGGAAAAAACAACAAAAGCTCAGCCAAATAGCCCACCAAATTAAGGAATGAAGGCGGATAGTTAAATTCCACCTCCATTGCCCAAACTGCTATGAGGGGCCGAGGCCAACTCCCCCACCACCGCTTTTTGCCCCTGCACCTCCTCCACCACCAGCACCATTTGCTCCTCTTCCTCCACTGACATGACTACTGGTGTCTTCCAGGTAAGCCTCAGTCTGTACCTGTTGACTGTGTCTCTGAGGCTTCAAAGCTGGCGTATTGGTTGTACTAGCAACCGGGGTATTGTCGCTTTGGGTGCCTTGAGAATCGGTAGTGCTGGGAGGGGGTGGCGGGGGTGCAGTCCCGGAATTGATACCGTGATGCACACCATTATTATAACCACCTTTCTTGCTAGATCCATTTTTGCCAGAATTTTTCTTTCCCTTTTGCTTCGCTCTCTCCAGCAAGCGCCTTTTCTCAGCCAGCTTCCGTCGTTCCTTACGGTCCTTGATTTCATACTGCCGCATAAGGGCCTCTGGAGCTTCGCCGAATATAGACTCATATTCGCAAAATTCGCAAATCCAAACTTCACCATTACTATTCCCTCCGCCCAAAGCTTCCTGACGGCGGCGTCTCAGTAAGGCATAATCTCGTCTTGAAGTAGCAGCAGACCTAACTTGTCCGGACTTTTTTTTGGGCTGCTGTGGGGCTGGAGGATAACTCGCATTCGTATTCGATATGCTTGGGGAAGTCTGAGTACCGACAGTATTCATCGACTTTGGGTGTCCAGAACTATCGCCTGGTGGAATTGCGTTCGTGGATCTATTACCAGCCGAGGAAAACGCTAGGCTTGCGGACACTGGTGACTCGCAGATAAAAGTAAATTGAGTTTGTTTTGGCGGCCCCACACCCGCCACTACACTAGCACTACGACGACTACCTTTCGAGGGTGTGACGGGATCACCACTGGAGGGTCGCCCATCTGGAAGCCTCTTGGTAAACGTCTCTACCGAAGGAGAAGACGGATAACATCGACCGACCCTTCTCAAAGAGCCCTGACTTCCAGTGGATATGGCAGACAATGGAGAACGTTGAGATGATCCACTAGATTTCCAGCGGCTTCGGGTGGTAGGTGTAGATGTAGGTGAGAACCCCGGTGATGAATGAGAACCGCCATTACCTCCCCCGCTACCCCCACTACTGCCTCCAGGATTTGCCGGAGTTGGAATCTTCCTTTTCTTCTTGTTGTTGGTGTTTTCCGACCATTCATATGAATCCGGCTGACCTGGCATGTTCTCCGAGGCTCCCGAAGCCCCGCTACCGACCCCACGCGACACAGATGCATTGGAGTTATCTTCCTCATCCGAAGAATCTTGAAGGTTATCCCCTGCACCGTTTTGCCCCAAACCAAGCCCAGCAGAAGCACTAGCCCCACCAATTGCTTGATCACCAGCGTAATTGTTATAGGGAAAGTAGAATAGTGGGGTGGTGGGTTGTTGAGGGGGGCCAAACAAAGCGGCATTGGCATCGGCGGACAATCGGGAACGAAGTCGGCGTTTCGGAAGAGGTCTGATGGGCCTCCCGTGGACCAAACTATAGCTAGAATCTGCTGCTGCCCACAAAATGCTTATTTAAGTCCAGTACTTCTTCTGTATTGATGTGTAGAATGTTGCAACAGGCATGTCCGGGGAGGAACGGGATCAAGGGTAGAGGGATCCTACAAGAGGAGCGGGAAAGGGATAGATAGGGATATTCCGTACCCACAGCGGCCGACATATTGGCAGTAGATGAGCTAATAATTCCCAGCCCGTGTCCACGCAATTGTATATCGCCCAACAAAGTGCTCTGGAGGATAGGTATTCGAGGTAATCTGTATAGAAGTGCAGGAACCTGTCAGTCATGGGCACCAATAGAAGAGGTATCTTTTTTCAAGACACCACGCATGCGACAGGAACACGCATGGCATCATTCATCTATATGCAGAGAAGAGAGCCTCTCCAGGAATATAGAGGAGGGGGGACTTGCCTTTTGAAATGAGAGGGGCAGATTCAAAGATGGTCAGAACACAGGGCAAACGAGGTGGAAGCTAAGGTTCAAGAAAGATGAGTGGATAGCAGTCGATTGCAGTCGATAGAGAGGATGCAGCTGCAGAGACAGATGATACGGCAGAGAGAAAGTAAGTAGGGAATATATGAGGGACTGGAGTGGGTTTTCTCCAAAGCGTGATGAGTTGAGTTGAGTGGTGAGGTGGGACCATCTGGTTGGAGTCTCTCTGGGTTTTAGTCTCGGCACTGCTTGATAGGGCAAGCAGCTCCCACACCACCCCCCCCTCAAGAACCATAGCCCAGTAGTGTCCACCGAAGGCCATCTGGCCATCTTCTTCCTAAAATCCTTAAATTTGATTGATGTATCATACTGTACTCGAGTACTCGTTCGGCTTTACCAGAGGTTAAGCGGACCAGATCTTCATTTCCGTATGATACTTTAATATTCGGATACAGCTGCTCCGTTCCTGATATTTCCTAGACTTGGATTTTTTTGTTCCCACCGGAAAATTAGATCCCTATCCCCAGGTCATTCTTAGCTGCCAAGTGTGAATACTTGTACCATTCCTAAGCAGCCGCAATTTAGACATTATTATACAAGGCCGTCCCATGACAGCCCTAAGATGATTCTTCTTATGACGAAAGGATCTCATGCAAAAAGTTTCCCCTGATCCGAGCTGATATTAGACAACGGGTATGCTGAGTCTAAGTTACGGATTAACACCCTTCGTCATGTGTCCAAACCAAAGGTCCTCTCCCTTGGCGAACATATTATGAGGATAACTATTGCATCCAGTGCTTTGTTCAGAGAATCACCTTTATTTTATTTTTATCCGTTTTACATCCTCAAGCTTACAGAATGGCGCATGGGATTGCATCGTACCTGGATCCCCATGACGCCTTATCTTATCGAGACCCAGGCTCCAGGTATTGGAGTCTGGGTGCACCGATGTGGTTGAGAACACAATTCCGCCAAAAATTTTCCACCCAACCGAAAGACGAATGGAACCGTGTGGATTATTATTTTTGACTTCTATTTCCTATCCTTACGAGGCCACTTTTTGATTTGTGTGATACGGATATTCATCGCGGAGCGATTGGCCGGCGCATCCCCCAACCCGCTTGTCATACTGGCGTTGAATCTTGAAAGTGGAGAGCAGTCCCGTCGAGGCCAAAAAGGGTGGGAATAAAACACAAAAGTTTACCCAAGGGCAGGCCAATAGGAACGAGCGAGCGGTGGCCGTTAGCTCTCTCCTCACACAATTTGCAGGAGCATCCAAGTATCCAGTCGGAGCCAAACAGCAGCAGGCGGACAATGTGGCACGTAGAAGAGCCTCGATAAATCCTTGTACGATACCATATTCCAACCAACGGCTCCAAAGGGCAATATTAATTCGCACCTTCAAGCCTTACGGCAATGCAAAGAAACATATCAACGGATATATCAGTACAGACTCTCAACCTCCAGAGATGCGCTGGATTCTAGCGGATAGTGAACTCTCGGGCCCTTTATCCACATCGGATCGGCACAAAGCATCGCATATTATCTATCATTGCCCAGAGATAATCAGCTACCGGGGCAGTTATCGGGATGGGCAGCGATAAATATCGTCGGAGGAAAAAGGAAGAAAAGTGTCGGATCTCAGGGCCAGGAACGGAGGAGTAGAGGCAAGAGGGCTCGGTGGTGGACTTGCTATCCGTGTGGGTGTTCGAAGAGGAAGGATGTCTCATGCCAAGAAATGCAATGTTTCCTTTTTCCCCTTTTATTCCCTGGCTTCATAGGAGCGACGGGCAAATCGTCATCACCAAATTAGGTCTCGTCCTGGGCCGATTGAGACCTCCTTCCAGAGCCGCTTTTCCTGAATCCTCGTTTGTGGGATTCTGCCATTTGTTCCGCCCTCCCTCCTTCCCAGCTCCCACCCAAGTTCCAATGACCTAAATTTACGTTTCCCCCTATCCCCTCCACCAAAGGGCAAGGGGGAAAAAGAAGAAAAAGAAAAAAAAAAAGGCCACTGTCGTGACCACCGTACCAGGTCCGAATAAATCGGTATTCAAGCCCCACGCTCCAAACTCCCAACAACAACTCCCTCTCCAGAAACGTCTATTATCAAGAGATTTCATGATAATAAAAGAAAGAAAAAGAGATGGACTTTTTTGTTTCGTTTCTTCACTGGTTAGGCCCCGGAGACCCTGCGCCGGAAAAAAACAACGGTACACCGGCTGAGAAGATGAAGAGGGGTGGATAACTGGCGGTTGCTGCTGTTGCTGCTGCTCTCACTGCTTTGGCTTTCCTGCTTCCCCCTTGAGCTGAAGCCTATTCTGGCCCCACCGCCCGCCGTTCACAGAGCGGATATCAAAAAAACATGTTGAGAACGCCGTGCTAATGGGCATGGTGGTGATCGTAGGCGAACAGTGAGTCCATCTGTATCCACGCGAGAAGCTTTCTCCTCGATAATTGACATTTCATTGCACCTCTTGCAGGGTCGCAGTAGTCATCTTTCATTGGTGGAAAATGAGGCTGCAGGGTGCCACTTTCGGGCTAGCGCGGTCGCGCGCCCGCCCACTTTGCTACTACTGTAAGTTCTGGCCGCAGTTAGTTCTCTGTGCTGCCTTTCTGTGTGTTCTTGTCCGGCCTCTCTCATCCTCTCCCGGAGTTTCTCAGTCAATCTGTCAGTCCGCCAGTCTGCCCTTCCCTCCCTCCCTCCCTCTCGTCACTCTCACTCACCCTCCTCTTTTCGCCTCTTCTTTTCTCCCCTCCTCTACCCTTTTTATTCCCGCTTCTTTCTCAACACAAAGTTATTCCCACACCCCCCCCTCTGACGTTCCCCTAAGGACTCTCGCACGCTCACACGCTTGCCCGCTTCCCCCTCAAGCCTATCCATGAAACAGTTGCTCACTCGTCCCCCCTCCTCTGTGGCCTTTCTTCTATTCAGCATTCCACCATAATTCGTTGTCTTCGTACTCACCCCACTTCGTTCCCGGAGTCCCTAATTACCAGTCTTCCAGCTCAATCTCTGCTACTATCCACCACACACTCGGGGCTTCTCTTAACCAGCTTTTGCTCAGTTTCCTGCTCCCCTCCTTTCCACTCCATCCCCCTCCTCACCTCCCATCCCCCATTCCTCGCCTTCACCTCACTCTCGCCCTTTTCGAGCCAGCAACCATGGCCTCTCCTCGTCGTTCTTCCCGCGCGCGCTCTGCAGCAAACCCAGTGCCAGTTTCTCACTCATCTTCCTCCTCCTCATCGACCTCATCGAATCGTGGCCGCCTCCAAAAGCATCACGACAACGATTCTCACGCTGACCACGACATAGGTCACCCCAGACGCGGAGGTCACGGGGAGATTCCTTTTGAGTCTCATCTAGAACCCACTGCAGAAGTCAACGGCACAGGCGAGGAAGAGATTGACGATGCAGGATCACAGGAAGACGAAGTCACACGATGTATTTGCGGCCATCAGGAGTACCAGGGCGGTGATGATGATCAAGCTGATTCGGACGGTCTCTTCATTCAGTGTGACCAGTGCCATGTTTGGCAACACGGTTTTTGCGTAGGAATCACTGACAGTGCGTCTACTCCAGAGAACTACTATTGTGAGCGATGTAAACCCGAATTGCACAAGCAGGGGACCAGTAAATCTGGGTAAGTTTACCTTTCCATCCCCTGTGAAGAAGATTTTCTCTGGGCTGAGGCTTTCAACGAGCCTTGACCACGAGAAAGCACCTGTGGGTTTCTTTTGCTTGATGGATTTTAACTAGATTACAACAGAATGAGAACCTCACTTTATTTACCAGTCCACTCAGAGCCATCGTCACCCATAAATAGCAAGGAAATCCCTCACAAGCGTCGGACCACCATGAACTCCCGTGATGCTGAATATGATGATGCTATCCTCAAGAAAGTTTTAGAGGAAAGCAAGAACGACAAACTTTCCGGGAGTTCAACACGTGGAACAAGTTCAAGAAGCAGGAAACGAGGCACCAGTGAAGGCTCTGATGAGTAAGTACAACCTTTGCTCATTCCAGATTCGCCCTGGGCAAACAAAACAGCTAACAATCATAAGACCGAAACAAGACTCGAAACGACGAAGAACCTCGGATTCACCAGACTCCCCAACCAATGGGCCCATCGAATCAAGTGACGAAAAGTCTGGGAAAGGAATCACAGCCCCCTCTTCGACCAAAAAGTCGCGCGGCACCTCCTCTCGCCATTCGAATGCAAATCCATCCGCTGCAGGAAAACGCACCTCAACTAGAAACAGGAGCGGCGACAAGAATAAGGAGGCTAGGAAAGAAGGTGCGTGGCTTCACGTCGAGCCCAAATCGATTATCTCCCCCTCGGACACAATATTGTCGACGGCTGTTAAGGAAGGGGCAACATGATCTGACCATGATTTATCAAATACAGAATCGGAGCATTCCGACGAATATCCCCCTCCGCGTTCCAACAATCGGACAACAAACAAGCCCGTGGTTGAAGAAACTATCCTCCCCCCACCCGTCATGGAGACTGCGCCGGATACTCCCCAACAGCCAGCAAAACGGTCTGCTCGCAATGGGAACACGAGTGGGCATGGCGGACGCCGCCGCGGAAACTATCGCCATCGCCAGTCAGAAGATCCAGGTGATAATTGTGGAGCTTCTCCTCATGTCATGACTCGAGATCATTCCTCTGTTGGGGGCAATCAGGGTTCAAAATCCATGGACCACGGCACCATCATTGATAAACCCACCAAGCCGAGAATCCCACAAGCAAGAATGAGCATAAACGAGATGGGAAGGCGAGTTCGCGGCATCTCAGACTTCATCACTCGAACCCAGATTGAGATGGCAAACTCGAGAGCAAGTGACATATATGCATACCTAGCTTGGATGGAAGAGAAGGGAACACCCATCAGCAATGCTACTACGCCGCAAAACCCAGAAACACCGACGTCGTCTTCTTCTGGCGACAAGGCCCTTCCACAAATCCAAATCAATGGCAACGGAACCGGGAAGATATTAGAAAAGGCAGCTGAGGCCCTAAGTTCAAACATCCAACCGGGAGCTCTTGAGATGATGGAGCTTTTATCAAGTAAAATCAATCGGTGGCAGCAGCAGTACGGAGAGAAAGTATAATCTAGAACCCTTTGTGTCGTTCTCTCAGTCTGGATTTCCTTTCTCTTTTTTTTTCTTTTTCTTTTGCTGGGTCGGTCCATTGCTCGGTGTCACGGGGTTTTTATTATCTGAAAATTAATCGGTTCCTGTTTTGCCCATTCACGTTACACTCCCTTTCATTCACAATATTTATTTTTTGCGACACGAAAAATGGGATGGAGTCTTTTATTTGTTTTTACCCATTCCCTTAGCTCCATTACTCCATGGCGTTTTCCTCTTTGTCTCCCTTTCTGGTTGGCGTTCGCGTTTATTGGAGCCCTCTGTATCTGGATCATGCATTTCCAGGTTAATGGAAACCTGCGGTACAAAAGTTAACGGAAGGGGGAACATTGCACCTTCTTATAGCTATATCTCTTTACATTTTCTCTCCTGGAAAACTTTCATTGTGGATTTTTATCTCCTTGCCCCCTTTTTCCTCACCCCCTTCGTGTCAAGTTGGTCGGAGAGGCGGGGAGGGGTGCAGTAAATATGGGACTCCCTTTTTTGCTTTCTCATTGTCCGAAATGGCTTTTTTTTTCCCTCCTTATATATATGCCCCTCTTTCGCTTTCTCTTATGTCTTTCCTCTGGACTGGTGTTCTCCATTTCATCTCAGTTGACTTGGTTGGGTGGTTTTCGGTTCTTTTGTCATCTATGATCCTTCATGTTAAATAATATCTTTCTTCCCCAATCGCGATTGTCCAAAATAAATTAGGAAATTTTCAAGCTATAAGTCATAGCTGCTCTTGTAGTATCCAGAAATAACCAAACCAAACCCTTCAAGACCCTCATCATCAATCCAATCCTAATTACTAGGTGCGCGGTCAGGTGGGCGGATAGAATTTCTCAGTGAAGAAATGTGGAAAGGGAGAGAGAGAGAGAGAGGAGCTCTGCGGATCGTTTACCTGGTGTGAGTTGGGGGGCTGGAGCTTGAAAGGGTGAGGAAGGAGGAAAATAAAGAGAAGAAAGAGTGGGCACAGCTGACCTGATCGACCGACTGAGTGGGGTGCACATCGGCACCAATACAAGTATGACACTAGGTTAGTAACCTACCCTAATATAAAGCTCGCAGCAACCTATGATACCGCATACCGGTGCCACCCAAGAGCAACGGAACTCGAAATTCTCTGTGATGATAAGTCAGGTTACCTCCTGCCACCCAAGCACCGTTATCACCACCTACCAGTACGATGCCGCACCGTATGATAATACATTAAAAAAAATAATGGCCGAGAATTTAGACCAAAACCAAAACTTCCAAGTATGATACACGATACTCACTTGTAAGATACCGTGGTTCCGATCCCCCCCCTTCCCTTTCCCGTGGTATTAGAACCGGCACTGTACGAGTACTGTATGGTATCGTGCCATACCGGTACGGTAATGTTATGTGTGACTAGACTAAGTTACCGCCTCCCCGTCGGCCCAGCAACCAGCACACCAGGACAACTTTCCATTCATTAGTCATCAACAAAAAAAATAGGACCCTCCCCTGAACTTTTTTTTTTTTTTTCCCTCTTGCCATCTAGAGATTACCCCGCCCGGGAAGTCTTGGCAGACGTCAATTTTGCCGTTGGTAGGGGTTGTGTATGGTTGTTAAGTGGGTGTTGTGGGTGGAAGGACCGGATGAGGAAGGGGAGGGAGGTACGGTAGGGGAGAAAGGAGTGGGTATTGTTGCACTTTCCAGTCGTGGCTGCCTCCCCCCGCGTTCGGGTATTCATGCAGGGTTAGTGAGTGGGGTGGGGTTGGTTGTTGATGAGTGAGTGGAGGATAGTCTAAAGTGTACGAGTATCACAGCGAAGAAGGGAAGAGAAGGGTGAGGTACGGTGATTAAATATCTCTTACCTCCTAATCTAAAACCTCGTCCAAACTTTTTGTTTTGTGAATACAATATAAAAGAACTCAACAAGTTAATCATATTCCAAGAATACCTTGTCATCCAAACCAAATCAAATGACCACGGATTCCCCTTCTCCTGGAGCCTTCTAACTACAGTACATGGTGGACTGGACTACATGATTTATGTTTGCCTTCCTTCACTTTTCCCTCCCATCCGTTCCTTCGCCCATTCCCTCCATCCTTTCCATCTCTGTCGACACCTTGTTCCGTTTTTCGGCTTTTTTCCTTGCTCAACCAGACTTCATAGCGGCAAAAAGACAAAACACCAAGTGCGCCCATTTTTGATCGTTGCCGCGCAGACCGGAAGGAGTGGGTCGAAACGAGGAAACAAGTACAGATGTGGTGAAATATTAGAAGGTATGGCGGTGGTGCGAAAAATCGCACTGCTAAAATAAAGACAATCATTGACAGTGTAAAGAAACACTCCAGAACCCGTGAAAAATATAAAAATCCCATGGGTGGTAGGGAGCGCGAGAGCACGCAGGAAGCTCATCAAATACCGCACAGACATGAGGATCCTGCAGAAGGAGCACGGGGAGAAAAAAAACTATTCAAAAAATTCAGGACATAAACAGCACCAAGTAAGGGCGGGGAAAAAAAAAAACCTCAATTAATGAAAAACCAGTTCCACACCAACCCAATGACACCTAATACAGAAAGAAAACAATTAAAATGAAAAACCCAACCCATTCAGAACAAATCACCAATTGCACCTAACCCGTTCTTTTTGAGTACCGACGCTTTTTTTTTTTGTGCTTCGCCATTATCCCGCAGATGCTGAGGTTTCCCGATTCCCGGATGCGATACCTCCGAGCGTCCCGTAAACCCCAAGGTTGGAAAGCCGCTTTTAACGAAAGAGAATCAAAGGAAACAAAGGCAAAAAACAAAACCCAACCCCACAGCCGTATGCCAACATTTTTTTGTACGTACGTCAACCCCGCCGCCCCCAAAGCCAGTAAAGTATGCCCCATCTTTTCGAACGAAACCCAAACCCCAAAGTTTAAACCCGCAAAGCTCGAAAACCTCTTCCCCATATGACAATCTCAATCTTCGCCCGAAGAAATGTAAAGGGGGGGGGGAAAAAGAAAAAGGAAAACAACCATTTTAAATGACTTCGCCGTTGATAGAAAACCCCTCTGCCCACGTTTAGGTATCCATACCCCGACCCAGAAAAAAGCAAACAAATTACAAGACTTAAAAAATTCAAAAAATCAGTTTAAACAGGCCCTCCCAAGACACAGCGCCCCGAAGCATCAAGAATAAACACCCTTTAACATAAGAAAGCCCAGCTATGTAAACATTAGATACTTACCCCCAAACGCTGAGACCCTTGGTTCCGGGGCCCCAAACTTTGCTCCAGCCAAGTCCATCACCCTGACCATTTGGCGCAGAGTTGTTGGATGGTGCGGGTGAGGATCTCTCCTTATTAACACTGTTGTTAAAAGGATCATTCTCCTGCTGTAAGTTATAACGCGGCGAATTCAGGGGCGGGCTGGCCCGCTTGCCGTTGTTAGCGACACCACTTTGATTCTGAGTACCTGGACGTGTCCCAATAGGCGCAACACCCGAAGAGGTCACAGGAGTGGTAGATATTCTTTGGGAACGAGGGGGCGAGCCGCCTGGTGAAGACGCCGAAGTACGACTAGACTGTGCCTGAGCATTATCAAATAAACTAAATGACGCCGACTTCGATGAAGGCGAAGAAGCACTGTTAGTCCGGGATCGTATAGGTGGCGAAATAGCATTTCCGGTCTGGCTTTGATCTCCGGAGGTCTGGGGCGCATTGGAATCAATCTTCCCATTCTGATGACCGAAAGGGTCAAATGCAGACGACATAGGGGAAGGCCCGCGTGTACCGCCGGCGTTGGAACCCGGCGCAGAAGGTCCGTTCGAGTTGGGGTTAGTTCCTCTGGGTGGGTTACCCTCTTCCAAAGGAACACCGTCTTCTGAATGAGACCCTTCAGAATGACCGCTTGTATAAAGGGCACGGTGCTGGCGGGCGATTAACTCACGCCTCTCATCCTCGCTCATAGCGCCAGGGCTCATAACACGATCCTTGCCGTAACCAGAAACTTCGGCCAGAAGTGCTAGAGGACCTTTATAAGTTGGGTCTCGCGCAAGATTAGGAGATTTCGAAGACATACTCCTATTATACTGTTGCTCCTGATGATAGTTGCGCAAATCACGCTCCCGCTGAGCCGCCAATCTCCGCTTCGCCTGCACCATCTGTTCGGCTTCCGTCGGGCGGGGTTGGAAACGCTGGGTGGCGTAATAATTCTGCAGGTTCGCAGCAGACTGTGAACGTATCACGTCAAACTCCTGAACGGAGTAATGACGGGAAGGCATGGGAGCAACCATGCGTGCATCTAACCAAACCAAGCAGGGAAATGTGTTAGCGTAAAATTCACCGGGGAAGGAAACCCGGGACGAAACCAAAAAAGGTTCACCAGGTTATCTCACCATGCTCAACCGGGAATCCACGAGGGCCCATGACCGGAAGAGAGTCGCGGCGTTGCGGTGCAAACATTTTGCCGCTCTTTACAAGATTATCGACCGCTCGGTCAACCTCTTAAAGCCGAACTTAAAATTAGCATCGTATCCAATGGGTCAGGGTTAGGTAACACGGGGCGGATAATCACCATCGAGCTGAGAACCAAAAGCAGATGGATCCTCCGGTTTCATGGACGCAGTGTATCGAACAGTCAAATCCGAGGGATCAGAAGCGTGGGATCGTGGGAAATGCGCTTGAACAGGAGTCGAGCCAGCAGCCCTCTGGTCCCAGTTGGGACGGTTGGACTGGTTTTGCCAGGAGGTTTGGGACTCATAATAAGACATGATTGCGTTCTTCGGACGATGATAGTGCAAGAGTCAAAAGTCGAAGAACAGCGTGTTTTAAACGAGGCCTACGATAATCAAAGTGCGGAAGGAAGGAGGGATGGACTTATTTTCCCTTAAAAGAACGTTCAATCCTGCTGTGATGGTATAGTGGCAAGGTATGTCAGTGATCGGTCCGTATTCTTGGTTTCCGGAAAGTGCTAGCATTCGAGCATTGAATAAAACCAGGAGGGGATAAAGATAACCATATAGATAAACGTTTTTTTATGGGGAGGGGGGGGGGGGGGTATAGGTGTGGACCTGAAAAGGAGCAACGTGGAGTAGACCGACGACACTGCAAGATGATGAAAAAAAAAAAAAAAAAAGATAGACATACCACAGGTTGGCCGTATAAGTGTCGATGAGGAACACACAATAGCAGACGTTGCGGAAGAATGTCCAGCTGCCCAGTGAACGAGAGAGGGATCGGGAGAAGATAAAAGAGAAGAGAGAGGAGGAGGAGGAGGAGGAGGAAGCCGGGAAGAAAGACAGATGGAGGAAAGAGAGTTCTTGTGCCGTTGGCAGAGAGGCAGAGCGAGGGGACGGGGGGGGTTGGGTGTTGAAGGCAAAAGAGTCCGGGCCTGGGGGTTGGTTCTTGGGGGGTTCAACTGGTGACGACGGGGTGCGGGAAAAGGGCAAGGGAAAGGCCCGTGTACTGCACCAGCAAGTGGACAAAAAGACGGTCGAGGAAAGTGGAAGGGAGTGAAGGGAGAAAAGGGAACAAATACGGTATCAGGAAGAGCGACGGGAAGAAAAAAAAATGGGAAAAAGAAAAGTCGAAAAATCCTCCAGGTTAGCCAGATAGGGCGAAAAAAATCTTAAAATTTCTACTAATATATCCTAAAACGGTAATAATCCGCCCAAAGCTGATGAACGAATGTTGCCATGATATACAAGTACCAGTGCCAGGGATAATGTTTTCACACAGTTAATTTCGGTTAACCCGCAAAATAATCTCTGTCTTATACGAAAACATCTCCCCTGGCACTTGTAATAAAGTGGAAATTTTGGGTAAAAGTAGAAAAAAATGAAATGAAAATTTAATGAAGGTGACAGGAACCTTCTGCTACAAAAGCGAACCTGACTCCTCACAGAAAAAAAATAAAAAATAAAAAATAAAAAATAAAAAATAAAAAATAAAAAGCCTAATGGGAAGAAGCCGACACAGCAACGGATGCAGTCAAACTCCCTAGCCCAGAAACGATACCTTGTTAGGAGAGAAGGACAGAAAAGAGAAATAGGGACCACGACAATAAAATTGTAAAGGTTCTCGGGCTTAGTTGTGGGATGTGGGGGGACGGAGGAGGCATTGCTCCACGCTCGCCAGCACCTTGGTGCCCGTTGCAGTCCCCGAAGTCGAACGCTAATCTCTTGATTGGCTAAATTTGGGCTCAATGGTGCTGTGGCCGACCCATGCCAGCAAGCGGGCTGGTTCGGGCAGGTTCTGAGGTTCGTTCTATTATGGCTGTTGCTCTTTTTCTTTTTTTCTTTTTTCTTTTAAAAAAACAATCTCTCATGCAGCCATGGGTACACTTTCTCTGCTTCGAACTGAGTTTTCTACCCTTTACCTTAGCAAGGAACGATAACAATATCCAACGCGCCAAAATAATCAATCACCAGTGCCGTATACTCCCCTTCCATGGTTTCCTCTCCTCCAGGATCCCAAGACTGTAATGAATATAGCTATAGCGGAGAGACATTGCACTGTGCAAGTGCCAACAATGTGCCTCCAACGACAGATACCGGTACGGAACCCCAACTTAGGGTGATCTTAGACCCTGAGGGGCTCGTTCGAAATCCATCCACATCTCCGGTTCGCAAGGACCTGGGGGAAATTCCTTCGTGACCCAAGCCAATGGAACATTCTACAGAACCTTCTGAGACGATTGATAGCAATAGTGCCGGTACCGTAATGTAACCGGCAAAAATTGAAAAATCGATTGGTCAAGAAAAAGAATCTCTGTAGGATGGCTTGTTAGGTACGGATAACAACATGGTAGCGAACGTATAAAATCATCCGTCTGGTTTGGTTGTCCTGGGGGACTCGACTGCCGGCACTGTATCTTAATTAGAGATACCGGTACTGTACTCGTACAGGATAAGTTGGAGAGCTGGTGTCGAGATTTGGCTCCAGGCCCATCTACGAGTAACAGTTCAGCGCACCCCTTTGCATTTTGTGTGCCCGTGGAAGGGGCATTCGAGCACGGGTTTGGTGGTGCAGCTGCATGTGGTGAAGTAATATCATATTTGGGCACACATGTGCTGTGCCCGAGCAACTCCACACAAAAAAATAAAATAAAAAGTCGAATTGGACCTGTTTCACGTTCAGGAGGATAGAGCCTAACCCGATACGCTCCTCCAAATAATCAATCACTTTGCATTGAGATGACAGCAATCAAAAGGCCCAGCGAAGGAAACAACTAGAGATCACGTCGTACCGCCATCCTAACAGAATAAAATCCTACCGAACCATCAGGCATGGCTCCGTATGATCTGATGCCAATACTAGTACTCGGGTATGGGAGAGCAGATCCGTTTATTCACGCCCGTGCTAAATATTTAACGCTTGGCAGCTTTTCAGAAAGCGGAGGAGCGGGAAGGGAAACAACACCCTACCCAGACTAAATTCCTCGTTAGGGTACAATATTCGAGTACAACACCATAAGGATACGATATCACTACCCGTGTGGTACCGTACCCGGCGTACCGTGCAGGTTCCTCACTCAAAGAGGAAAGAAAGAAAGAAAGAAAGAAAAAAAGAGTGCTCTCACGCAATTAATTGACATACCCGGCATCCTGGCCAAGGTGAAGAGCAACCGACCGAACCCCAACCCCAAATCAAACCGGCAGCCCGCACCTGTGCCCTCACTGACACCTTCACCAACGGGGGGGTCTCCCGAGAATTCACTTTCGAAGCGCTGGGCGGTGCGGGGCCGGAGCCCACACACCGGTATTGGGGGTGAAATGATATTTTTCTTCACCAGGTTAGCCTCCCTTCCTCCCCCATTGACGCTTCAACTCTTTCGCGAACAATCCGATGTGCAAACGGCTGTGTTGAACCCCACCCAATTGATGCGAACGTGGTCACGGTGTAGACTATCTTCTTCCCAGCCGCACAGGAAGGAAAACACAACATGCAGCAGAGGAAAGAAGAAAAAAGTCGAGGTGGAACACCACCCGGGGAGAAACAAAGAGGAAAGTTTGAACTCGCCGATCTCGTGTGTGACGCTATCAAACCCCAGAAAGAGTGGGAGGAAAAGGAAAAAATAGCGTTTATTTTCTCGCGGGTGGGGGCGCTGGGGAAGGGAAGGGGCACAGAAGGCAGCAAAAGGAGGAAAACCGAGCTTCGCGATTCGTGGTTGGATCGGGGGAGGGGGAACGAGAAACAACAAACTTTGAGGACAAGCTATCTATTATATCCCATCACATCTCGCTTTTTTTTTTTGCTTCTTCCTTTCCTTTCTCTCGTGTTTTCCACTCTATTCATCGAAGGGAAGAGGAAGGCTTCGGGATCAGTCGATCTGTGGATTTACGTGATTGCTGTTTGTGGGGGAGGGAAGGAATATACTCGTACTACCGTACTGTACGAGTACGGTACTCGTAGTAGTACGGTATCAATTTTCCTTCCTTTTTCTCTTCACCAGACGCCCTCTCTACGAGTAAACCACAGAATACCGCACACCCCATTCCAACAGGCCGGAAGCAAAACAAGATGATACCGTACCTGTCTTTACCGCCTGCAGTGCATACGGTACTTCCCCTCGTACATACCGGTAAATTTACTACAATCCATCGGCGGTGCCATTCACAAATTATCACCCTCCCAATTTCCGTCATTCCCAAACCAGGCCAAACCCTCAGGTCCACAGGGGAAAGGGGGAGTTGGGAGAGCACCGTTCAATACCGGCAGGAGGTAAGAGGAGTAAACAGGACCAGACCAGGCAGGCCAAAAAAATGAGCGAAGAAAAAAAGAAAAGAAAAGAAAAATGTGATGTGATGTGATCCCCTCAAGATCGGCCACTTTCCAGAAGAGGAAATTAACAATAAATCCACACCCGTCCAAACCAGGAAGGACCAACCAGTTTGCTACCCCCAGTCCCTCGATAATTCCCCGGAGAAAGAGGGGAGAATACTGTACTCGTACTAGTATCATACTCGTGCAGCCGGATTGATAATGCGCTTCCTGATTGGGTAAGGTGACGGCAAGGGGGTAATAGGAGTAGTTATGTAAGCAGATAGATAAGACGTTTGAAGTATATACCTACGGTAGTCTAATCTAGGTATGGATGTTAGACTAATACCGGTATGATAGGTTATCTGAAAACTGGCCAGACGCCTTTAACCCGGTTTTGAGTTATTAAAACAAAAAGTTTGCAACCAACCTCGACTCTTAATAGCATGCTGAAAGGTTATGAGTTGGATAGAATGTGTTGTCTGCTTTCCTGTAATAATCTTTAAGTCATTTAAACAGAAACCTAGTGAATCGCAACGTAATGAACTCTTATTGATCCCACATAATATCCATACTGGTATTCCTAGATCTGGTACTTCAACAACCTTGTTTTATTGCTTATATAATTACTCCTATCACACCATTTCCCCACCTTACCCCTATTGGAAAATTGCATTGTCAGTCCAGCGGCGCGATTATTCGTATCAGCATGTGTTGTACTATCGAAATGTGCTGTCACGTGAGCAGCCCCATCTCCTCCCTTCCCTCTCTCCTTCCTGCCTGTTTGACTTCCTGGATTGATGAGCACCCCTCTCCCGCAAGCAATACTACCAACACTCGCCACTATTAATACTGACCGACGGGAAAGCAAAGCACCCAGTAATAATACCGTACCGTACTCGTAGAGCACCCCATAATCCACACCGAACCCTACCTTTACTGAAAAAGTATCCCTGCTCCACATACGATACCTCGCACACTAACTCTACGGTACTCGTGCTCATCGTGCGAGTACGGTACCGGTACCGTACTCGAGTACAGTGCCCACCTGTCTGCCTGCGCTCCTGGCTGTCCGTATGCACTTTGCATATCAATTCGTACATCGACCTTCCTCCTTTCCCGCACTTCATGCAGCGCCGGTGCAGTGCAGGCATTTCCCTGCTCATCGATAAGAAAAACCATATCCCATAGTTACACCCCGGCCACACACGACACACCATACACACCATCGTCCGCCGCCGCCGCCGCGGGTAAGCCCCAGCATCCATGATACCCCCTTCTCCTCCCCCCCCTCCCGATCCTTAAATCCTACTGAAACCTCCAAGATGCCCCAGGTCCGCCCCACCGCACACGCACCCCTGTCCAAAACTTGAGTCGAAAAACGGAAAAGAGGAATGTCATAAAGAATCCAATTCCTCTTCCAAATACCACCGCCGGGATTTTGCTACGATTTATGATAGTATTTTTTTTTTTAACACCATCCTTTTTTTTCCGCCTTATCAATGGTTTCCGGAATCAAAATATTGCGCCTTCGGTTCCCTGGATACGGTACCGTACGATACAATGAATAATACACACACACCCCTTTGACAACCCCCACATCGAACCACCGACTCCACTTTGGCACTTTCCGAGTGACAGTCGGTGGACCGGCTGCTGCGAGTATAAAATCCGCAAATCGAACCTCGCGCTTGAGAAGTCCAAGGTTCAAATATAGATACGCTATGATAGGGGGGAGGAAACCGAAAACACCGGCGAAAAAAGACAAAAAAAAAAAAAAAAGTAAAAGTGCTATAATAGACCATACCGGCAAAGGCAACTCCAAGTCTCCATCCGACACCCTACCGTAGCGCCGGGATCGATACAACCCCCACTAAAACAAACAATCAGACAAACAATTAACTTATCCCATCATTTCCCCTCCCCCTCCTTTGCCCCCCTTCCCCCCCTTCCCCCTTCTCGGCCGGTCGCGCTACCAGCACACCCGCTTTTTTAAAAAAATACTGTAATGATAATGATAATACAGTAATGATAACGATAATAATAATAATACAAGGATAGTGGGAGGGCTGATTGGTCAAGAACGGATCTACTCGAGTACAGTACCGTCACTTTACGATACCCTTTCTCCCAAGTCTTGGAAGGAAAAAAGAAAAAAAAGCTGATGCGCCGTCATTAGATATCACTCGTGCTGATTAGTTTTTTTTCTTCTTTCCCTCCTCTTTTTGAGATTGCACACTGCAAGAATTTTGGTACTCTTGCTTGGATATGGGTAGGCAATAGCAGGTATTTTTAAGAACGCTTCGACAGTACGGGTACGGGTACTTGAAGTGGCGGCGTGCCGTTTTTGTGCTACGATGGGGTGCGTGTTACCGGGGGGGGGGATTGTCGTTATTGTGGAGGCTTTGGTAACGGTTGGGCTGTACAAGTACGGTAGGAGGGGAGGAGAAAAGGTGGGGGGGAGGGGGTACAGTGTTGTTGTTACTATTATTGGGTGGATGGATGGGTGGATGGGGCCGCAATCGCCTGTTTGGTATTTGGTAAGATGGGAGGAGAAAAATGATTGTCGTGGGACGGTTGGTTATTAGGATACGATACACGGCTTCCGTGACGTGCGCCCATGTCCCCGCTTAAGGATTGGAAATATGCCATCATCTTGCTTGCCCTAAGGGATCCATCTTTTCTTGTATGTACGGTACTTGCACTGATCCAGACCGGATCTAGATCTTTGCGAGTGCTGTTGTTCCACGTACAAGTACTCGAGTACCCATGAGAGATCTCACGGGAATCCAACCAGTTGATACAGAGGCAAAGTTTTCGAGGGCTGTCGAATTAGATGAGAATTGCAATGATATGTCATTATATTTACGCAAAACGTTAGTATATAGATACTTGTATCATACTCATACAAGCACGCCTACGCGCAAGCATTCAGTACATAGCACATGAAAGATAACTCCGTGTCACCATAACCCGTGGATGTGCCCCAGAAAAGAAGAGATAAGGAAGGCCCCAAAGCCACAAAATGATATCCCATGTCGTAAATCCAAAAGACCTCCCCCCCTCCAGCAGCTCATCTGTTCTCCTTGCTTTTTATCCCACCACAGCGTGCCGGTCATGGCATGGTAGCTTCGTCCAAGGAACACTTTATACACATCTTGGATAACAACTTCCGGTAACCACTTGGCAATTCTTACCATCTTTAACTAATAGACCTTCTGGGAGGCACAATTCCGGTAGACTAGCAAACCGTCCATTTCCCTCAGAGATTCCCCGGAACAAACAGTCCCTCTTTCAGGATCATCACGTCCTTTCGGGAATAATGAACTTGCATACTGGCGTACGAGAATTGCAAAGAAGACCTGGATGGTGGTAGCAGCTACTAGGGAAACCCAGCCAATCATGACCGAAATTCGCATCAGCTCCATGCAACTCCAGTTGCCGTCCCATAATGAGGGACTAACCCCATTTGGTTGGTCTGAAGATGTCTTGTGGAAGGTGCCATGAGGTAGCGTCATCGACAATAACCCCCCGTCTGTTGCCGAGTTGTCGTCGCAGATATAGCTTCGGAAGGTTGAGAATACGTATAGTATGATAGACCGTGATAGTGCGGAGACAACGGTATCTATGATAAAGAAGTTGGCAAATATCGACATAGCGTAGGCATGTTGCTACGAAAAAAAAGTTAACAAATGGAGGGATCGGAATGGAATGGCTGGGATAAAGAATGCATCATACCTTGGTAGATCCCAGGACGCCCAGAGCACTCACGAAAGTCGCAAAATAACTGTAAAAAGCAAGGCTGTCCGAACTTCGGTGAAGCCTATTGGAGAATTGTTGGAATAAAGAAGCAGAGAGGACATTTGAAATCAGTGCTAGAACGGTGATAGCGATCGTAAAGCCCCTGCTATTGTTAGTGGCCGAGGATACATTTCAGAAGAGGATAGCTACCGAAGCTGACTCAACTCCATTTCGTATCTATCAGGGAGGGGGATAAGGACCCGAAAAAGGACGACAAGGGGGAAACAATGTGCTGCCCACTGGCTGGAGAAAAAGGCCAGGCCAAACTTGCGAATCAAACAAAAGAAAGAAAGAAAGAAAGAAAGAGATCCTTCGACGATAGATATTAACCTGCTATTATTGGGTTTAATCTACGGAGGACGAAACCGAGGGTCGGTCCGCGTCGATAATATCAATTTCTTCACCTTCGGGAACTGCTTCAAAGACGTCGATAGCTTCGCCGTCAGCGACTCCCGCAAAAGCTGTTCCCCGACGTTCCGACGGATGACCTTCCACTACTTCCTGCGCGTTCGTTCCCGTTAGTGACATGCCACTCGCAGGGTTCGGGGGATATTGGGGGGAGGAGGGAAAGGTATATAAGGCCCAGGATCCTGAGGCAGGCATGAGGATGCCGAGTAATAAAGGTAAAAATAAGGATGGGAGCATCGAAACTTACTCTGCTAATCCCGAGTATCGGTCCCCGTGGTGCCTTCTCAAGATCGTGGCCTCTCCCTCCTCCTTGAAGGCGTAAGAGATAGCTTGGTTTGTAGCAGTACGCGCAGGTACAAAGGACAATTGCACAGATGACGAGTGTAGAAAAGAAGATTGGGAGGAAGAAGGAGACAGTGGTCTTTGACATGCCCATTTGGTCGGCGATGGGGGTGGGGAGGGAGGGCAGTGTGATGTATGCGGATTTATTTTTTTAGCCTGGTTCAGATTGACGTATTCCGGACGATCCGAATCCGCATTTCTCAGCAAGAGCAGTGTTTCAGTGGATCGTATCGTTAACTCCGGAACAACTAAGCAGACTGGGGCCAGCAAGAGAACAATGGAGAAAGCGGGTGTGGCCAATAATATAAGGTTAACCACGGATATTCTGGGCTGAGTTCGGGAAGCCTAGGGGCCGAAGTGGGGAGGGGGCAACCGATACGGTGGGTGGCTGGCTGGCTGGTTGTGCAGCAGTGGTATGATACTCGAGTATGCTGACTCGTACCGGAACGACACCGTAGCGTATCTACTGTGCAACCGACCGACCGACCGACAGTCCGAGAGGAGTGCCGACGCAGAAATAGGAGTTTACTGGGACAGTCTCTATTATATGGAGGGAAGTGAGTGAGATTTGGGGAAGGGAAGGAAGCGGGAAGGGAGGTGGGAAGGAGGATGAAGGGGGAAGTGGGTGATTGAGTGACTTGGGGAGCGAGATTCTATTATGGGCGGTGGTGGGAAGGCATGGGGGGGGGCGGGAGACGAGGGTACTCGAGTATGGCACAAGTATCGCTTGCTGATAAAATGCGTGGCTAGGAGTGAAGGGATGCCGGGAATAAGAAATTGAGCTGGCACTTTTCTCTTCGGCACACGAGATTCACCGCGGTGGACCGGGTCCAAGACGGTCAAGTTGGCTTAATTCAATTGAGGGGCTCGAGAGGATGCCGTCAGCTGCGCCATATACTGTACTCGTACTAGTACTCGAGTACAAGTACGGTAATACCACCATAGAAAGGAGCTTCTCGTCCAGAGGACGGTGAACGGTGGTGGGCGCTGGGTAGGGCTCAATTCACTTCTTTTCCCACGGACGCCCGCCGGCCGTGGGTTAAATTTTGAGATTTATTGGGACTTGTGGTTTGGACAATCCCCATTGGTTCGGACACGTTGTTGACAGGTCGGATTTGTTGCACCTTTTTTCCACAGCAGAGGAGGAAAGTCGTTTAGCCGTTGCCCTGCGGTCTGCGGGATCGTCTGCAAAATCCCATGGTCGGCCAGCCTCTCCTCCTCCCCCCCTCCCAGTCACCCTGCCGACTCCATCATCCATCACTCTCCCATTCCCCCTCTTATCCATCCCGGGTTATCACTCTTGGGTGCAATACTCGTCCCAGGCAGGAGGTACCCGGAAACAGGGGGGGTATACTTGTACTGTGCTCGAGTACCAGCACTCGAGTATTCTATATCGGCGCTTAGGTACACGAATCTTATTTTATTTCTACTATACAAGTACCGGTGCTCGTGTACTCGAGTACTTGTATTTCTTCGATCCCTGTTTTCGGGTACCATACTTCCTGCCTGGGACAAGTACCGTATTGTACGACTCGATACTCCCTCCCTGGCAGGTTTGGCTAGGTACCGTACTCGCATGCCGTATTAGGGCACGGAGCTCTAATCTAATCACGAGATTGCTGTCATCCCCCCTTTCCTTTGTGCTGGCTCGCCCAAGTTCGGAGATCCCCACAATTCACCCTGTGCCTTTGTTTTTGCTTTCAGCCGTTGCGCCCTTCTTTGTCTCTCGAGAGGCTAGGTCCTAGATCCTGGCGCCACAGTTGAGTTACCGGTATACCAGGTATACCATAAACCGGTACTGTAGCAGCCATCTTAGATCTGTGGGGTGGGCAGTGCGGACCCTGGTGGGCGCCGATATATCATACGGTACTTGTACAAGTACTCCACGACCGGGAACAGTGTCGTTACCGCAACAATCACTCGGTTGTGGGTGGGAGGAAAAAACTGTCGCCAACTTACCGCACCGCTACCCACCCACCGAATTCGTCGAGACTTAGAAAAGTCTTAAGAGCTGGCGATATCTCCCTCAGGGGGTTTTTTTTTTCTCTTCTTTCCCTCTTTTCATTCTTGTGGTTTTCATCATCATCTACATGATCTTACCAATTCATAATATATGAATCCCACCGTTAGCCATGGATTCATGTTTTGTCATACAACTCCGTGCCTCAATGCCGGCGACTGCCCTAAATAGAGGGCACCGGTTACCTTCATCCGACCCTTTGAAACACCACGGACTGCGAAACATTATTGCAGCCCTGCCGTTACCTATCGAATGCAATACCGGTACCGGTATCATACCGTGCTTGGTACAAGCGCGGGAATTGGGAGCTTAAACGAGGCCCACAGCACAGCATCCGATCGGTACACCGGTATACTAGTACTATATCATACGAGTAGTGCACCGGCACCCTGCTCTCAAAATAAGGGTAGAGGGCGGTACAGTGCGCCAACCTTATGCTTGCATCGATGGTAATTTGACAATTCTGAACGTGAAATGCTACCAAAGAATACCGAGCAAATGGAAGGTTCGGTGCTTCTCTTGTTCATGTGTTTGGATGGAGAATTCGATAATGTTACCTTTTGAAGAGTGGCTCCAACCGCGCTACGACGGATGCAGCAGCTGAGTCTCTAATAATAATAATAATAATTACGATTGTTGTTCCCGGTTGCGCACCCAATTCTCGCTGGGGCACTACAGTAAATGGTAGCACTTATACGCACATTGTCAGCCGTACTAGTACAGTATATCCAAAGTCACCTTGGTTTTTTTTTTTGTGTGTGTGTTTTTTTTTCCCGCAGTGGGATGGTTGGAGGGTTGGTTTTGCAAGTGAACTTGTCCTCGAGCATCTGGAGGGTGTTCCTTCCCCCGGTCGGGTACTCGAGTACAGTACTCGAGTACAATACTGTACCGATCCTTCTCGTTCCCCATGAATATGTCTGGCCGCGGCGGTGGTGGGGGTGTGTGCACATATCGTGCTCCAATCCATGCAGCCTGATGTAGGTACGGTACGAGTATAGTGCACGAAGGACTTGTTTCGGTAGCCCCCCCTACGGTACCTCCTTTCACACGCTTCTCCGCTCTGGCGTTCCGTTCCTCCCTCTCCGCATCACGACTGTGAAGGACCACACATCAAACACACGCACTCACCCACACCGCTTAATTTCTATTGCCAGCCCTGCGCTTGGGAGTCATTTATTTCTCGGAATGCGCCTGTCTGCAGGCCAGGGTCGGTCAACTTACAAGTACCCTCAGGATCCTGCTGTCATAGTATGAGTATGAGTATGATGGGGCTCGAGATCTGTATTCGTAGAGTGCATCATATTTCCTCAATCCAATCCACGGCCTGCCAGAGGTCATGGTCCATGAATGGGAAAGAGGATGGTGATTTCTTATTTCATTTTTTTTCTTCTTTTCCCTTTCTTCCTTGCTTTTTCCCGTTTGGCACCTTACATTTTTCTTCTCTCTCCCCCACCTTCTTTTCACTCGGGCTCTTTTTCCCTTCGTCCAGAGCACAACGATCGGTCCTTTCCTCCCATTTTTCTTCTCCTGGTGGTAATATGTAGGGGCTTTATCGATTGTGGTGATTGGGCCGGGTTGCCTGGAGCGACGTACTATGTGTTGTGGAGAAATGGTGAACCACGACACCTGTGATGGAGAATCTGTTTCCCCTGATTGACTAGAGCTCGGCATTGTGCTCGTATCAACGCATAAGTTGTAATACCGGTATACTGTGCATACGGAATACCCAAAATCGGCGGCCAAGCTGAGGTACTCGCACCGTAACATCGGGGCACCGCATCGTTTGCACAGAATTTGGTTACCGAAACTCCAGAGAGCGGACTGGGGCAATGGGGCAATGGGGGTAATGGGGAATGCTGACAAAACGAGAAAAAGGGGAGGGAATCGCAAGGAGCATGGTACGGGTGATATGGGTGAGACGAGATATATTTCGGGCGGGCTAGGAGAACGGATACCATGGGATGAAAGGGACATATAGTCGGCGTTCGAGAACCGTTTGTTCCCAGACAAAGAAGGCGAAGGGGCGAGTATAAAATGGAGGGATAATGTACGAGTACCGGTACTGTACTTGTGGAGGAGCTAAAATTCGGACCCTTTTGTTGGATCTGCCTGGATTGGTTGACTTGGGCAGAGTGGATGAGGAGGAGGCAGCGATTACGGTGGGGGCAGGTGTGCAATTAGCTACTGTGTACGTCTGAGCTATTCTCATGATTGTTATGTGTATAAATGTAAGTAGCTGTACAGGTGTATATATATTTTTGTATTTTATGACATTCTGTCCAAGGTGCATGTAGGTATGAGTGCACAGGTATCGCCAACGATGATAATATCATAATATCTACTGATTTCCTCTTTTTTTTTTTTTTTTTTTTTTTTTGCTTCAGTAGGAATAGCTGGTGGCAGGGCTTGCTTTTTGTTTGGTGGTAGTGGTGGTGATTTCTCACTGTGATATATAATTTCTGTGTGCATCATACGGTGGACTAC
Source organism: Tuber aestivum (assembly GCA_900010015.1). Taxonomy (NCBI): domain Eukaryota; kingdom Fungi; phylum Ascomycota; class Pezizomycetes; order Pezizales; family Tuberaceae; genus Tuber; species Tuber aestivum. The sequence goes on along the minus strand of LN891134.1, from coordinate 103,962 downwards.
CGTACCGTACTTAGAATTGCAGCGGCAGCGCTTGCTTTCGACAGGCTTCGCCCAGAGGCCTCGGAACCTCCACACACACTCTCTCCCCCACTCAGGCACGCATGCTCTCTCAGCCAACTTTCACTTCCCTTTCCCTCCTTCCTTCTCTCACCTCTCCCACTCGCATGCTCCGACCATCCTGAACCTTCGCTCGCTCGCTCGCCTGCGCATTTGGTTCTGGTTTTTGTTGTCCACTTCCTTTGCTCTTCATCCTCTCCTTCTCCTAACCTCCACACACTCGCTCACCCGTTCTTTCTTTCTCTCCTTTCCTTTCCTTTTTTTTTCCCGCCCTGCTCGCTCCGGTGTGCCCTGCCCTCCTAGCCGTAGCGTATTTACATAGCATCTCCGCGTCGCCCCTGTCAGCCGCCGACTGCTGGAGGGAGGGAGGCTTCCTCTCACTTGCTTCATACGCACTCCCCTCAGCTCTCGTCCTTCACAACCTCGCACCCCTCCTCCCCTCTTGTTCTCAACCTTCTCACCCCCTCCTCAATTCTTATTTTAATAACTTGCTGTCTCAACTGTTATTACCATTCGAAATCTCAAGCATCCGATAGCCTCTTACCCGATACCTCTGGTTATTCTTCGAAACCCAGAGAGGCTACTCGAAGCTACGCCAATTCTATCCCTTTCCCTGCCGCTCGGCACCAGCCTCCCCTAGTGGTTCGTCTACTCCACACACACACACACACCCGCTTTCCGTCCGTTTCCTGGCATAGCTTTTAGAGTTCCCTCTAATATTTGCCCCCTCTCGTTTCTACACTTCGCTGGCCGAATATTGGGTCTTGACCCATTCCCCCTCTATCACTCCTAGAGCTGAGTGTGAGCTTTCGTGTCCTACTCTCACCACGGTTACCATCGGTACATTTTAGTCACCAATCATCTTCTCAGGTCAGACGGAGCAGCACTGTTTGAACTATTGTGCGGTTACTTGATCTCGGAATTAGTATTTGCTGCTAAAGGATAATACTTGGTTCATTTGTCACTAGAGATTTATGACGTTGAGCGTTGAAACGGGTGTTCCCCCGTCTCCCAATCCGCAACAAGCAACTTCTTGCCCGAGCAACCAGTTGAGCGGCTCTCGAAGGCGGTACACGGTTGGATCTCCAACTTCTTCTAATTTCAAGCCAGTCGTCGTTTATCCCCCCCCCCCTCAGCCTTCCCCACAATTCCTGCCTCTCGTATCGCCTAACACAGAGCTTTCGCCTCATCCTCGCAGTTTCTCAACCGAGCAGCGCCCGAACACCAGAGGCAGTTCGCCGTCACCTCGAGCAATTCGCCGTCAGGTTTCAGCATCACCGGAGCGCGGTGGCCAGGATAGGTTGCAAGGGGCCGGTGGTTCTTGGTTAGGGAATGGGCGGAGGAATTACGGGCAACAGTCTGGAGCCAAGCATACTTCGCCAACAATGGCTGGAAGGAGGGACGAGTCTGGGCCGTCGATGACACTACCTCACACACGGCCTCCTTTCAAAAATCGGGGAACAAATTCATCAACCCAATCCAATTCGTTGCCTTCCACACCAAATCATCATCCTCGTCAGCCCAATGGAGCCTCTCGGAGCCCTTCCCCAACGTCTGCTCTTGATTCGCCAAGGTCGGCGGCGTCAGAGCCGCTCATTCCATCTATCCAGAAGGCGCCCACGGTGTCGCCTAGAACGTGCAAATATGAGACAGGGCTGGCTAACATCCGGAGGCGAATGCCATACTCTTTGGGGATCGACAAGCTTGGGAATGAGAAGCCGAAGGCCGAAAGGTTGTCGGTTGAACAGGAGGGGAAGTTTACCGAGGATATGAAGAGTTTATTCGAGAAATTGAAGCCATGCGAGGCTAGCGGTGATCGGAGGCGGAGATTTTTGGAAAAGCTTGAGAGGCTATTGAATAGGGAGTGGCCAGGCCACGATATACAAGTGCATGCTTTTGGATCAACCGAAAATCACCTTTGCATGATCGATTCAGATAGTATGTTTCTGTCCACAGTCTGTCGGTGCCGGGCTAACCTTGTGCAGTTGATGTGTGTATAAAGACTAGTTGGGATGGGCTCAAGTCAACATGTTACTTGGCAGCGAGGCTTGCTAAATGTTTGTTCCTCGGATTGGATTATTTTGGTGAAAAGATGGTGATCTAATGAATATCATAGGTGGTATGGAACGGGTGGTTTGCGTGCCCGGGGCCAAGGTTCCGATCGTAAAGATCTGGGACCCTGAGTATCAGGTTGCTTGTGACATGAACGTCAACAGCACTCTGGCCTTGGATAATACCAAGATGATTAAAACCTATGTCGAGATTGATGAGCGGGTTCGACCGCTTGCCATGATCATCAAACATTGGACAAAAAAGCGGGTATTAAACGATGCTGGTGAGTTGGAACTTGGTATTACCTTGCTCGAATAAATTCTGACACAACGCACAGCCGGTGGTGGAACCCTGAGCTCCTACACCTGGATTTGTATGATTTTAAACTTCCTGCAGACTAGAGATCCACCTATCCTGCCCGCTTTACACCAGAGGCCCCATAAAAAACGGCCCCCTATAAACGGAGTTGATATATCTTTCGATGACGATATCGAGACGCTGAAGGGGTTTGGGCACAATAACAAGGAAACCTTGGGGGAGCTGCTTTTTGCCTTTTTCAAAAAGTACGGGCACGAGCTAGATTATGAGAAGAAGGTCATATCGGTCCGCCATGGAAAGCTTCTGTCTAAGGAAGAAAAGAATTGGCAGTATCTTCAGAATAACCGACTTTGTGTTGAGGAGCCATTCAACTTTACTCGAAACCTGGGCAACACGGCTGATGACTCGTCAGTTCGCGGACTTCATTTGGAATTCAGGAGGGCGCATAGGATGCTATCAGAGGATGCGGATTTGGCTGCTGTTTGCGAGCAGTACGAGTTTCCTCCCGGGGAGCCCCATGTATCAATACCGATCCAGCAGCCGGTGCATCGCCCTGTTACCCTCTCTCGTAGCTATTCTAACCACAAGTCACGGGGAGGATATAACAACAGAGGCAATCGGCCACAGCATTATATGAATGGCAACCGGAATGGCAACCGGAAGCCCGGCAACAACAGTAATTACAACAATCATTCTAACAATGCTCCTCACCAGCATCACTATCTGTCGCCTGAGGTGTTTGGATATGTCCAGACCCCGCAGGAGCAGCTGCTGGCTTTGCAAGCTCAATTCCATCATGCCCGTGTTGCCCAGGCTCAGCTCGCACAAGCTCATGCTCAGCTGCATGGACAGCAGACCCAGACCCAGGCTTCTAGTGGCTCTGCTAATGCTCATGGATCCACGCTGACAGCCCAAGACCTTGCAGCTATGAATCCTTTGTCGTCCTATGCATATTTTGCACAGCTCTGGGGGATGAATTACTACTATCCTTCCCCACCTTTACATAGCGAACTCCCGACACAGATGGCTCCACAGGCGGTGACTGGAATGAATGAGTCAAGGCAGCGGGTTGGCCAGCGGCGGCATAACGGGTATAATGTGGGATCAAGATCCCAGTCTCAACCTCCCCCGTTATCTGAAGTATATTCGATACCGAGTTATGGGCGTGGGGGGTCGTCTGCAAGGGGTGTTACTGGTTCGGAGGATGATGATTTTGCCGATCACTCTTCCAACGGGACCCCAGTAACTCCCCCTGAGGAGGAGCCGGACGAGTATGTTGGTTACTATGCATATGGCGGGTCACTGCAGAGCGCTCCGGCGGTCGTTGACCCGGTTGGCGAAGAAGAGGAGCCCTTTATGGAGCAAAAGTCTATCGTTGATCGTCAGTCAATTTCGCTTGGTGGCCCGGGCTCATTTGAGGATCGTGGACCGGTCATCGTAAACGGGTCTATCTCGACGTCTTCGGTTCCGTGTCCTGGTACTCCGTATTCAGGCCTTCCGCTCCCTTCTGAAGAGTTGTATCAGTACGATGGATCTATGTCAGGTGTAGATCCAGGTGGGTCTGAGAGACCTGGCGATGAATCTTTGGATTCGAAGGCCACTAGGAACAATACGTCTTCCCTCGCCCAGAAGCTCCTCGAAGTGCATATTCAAGCAGCCGTTGGACACCCTGAGGCAGGGTTTACCGGTTCTGGCCAGAGACAAACATATGACGGCGGCCCGTCTTCGGCGAGTGTCTCCACCTCGAGTCTCCTTTCCTCTCCTCAAAACACGCAACCGTCCCAGGTGACGTCTGACGATGATGTGGACTCTTCCGTTTCCCCTAGGCTGTCGCCTAACTTGCGCCAGCGCGCAGCCAGGGAGCAGCTTCTGTGGAGCAATTCTAGGGCTCCATCTGTCGATAATGCTAAGTCCAAGATGTCTGTTGCTTCGCAGGAAGACCTTGCACCACCTCTGACACCTGTACCCGGGGCTCGGTCTCCATCACCTACACCCGCGCCACTCTCAATACTAGCCCCAGTGCCGGCCCCAGCGAGGAAGGAATCTAGTAGTACTTTACCATCAAAGCCTGGACATAATGGGTATAGTGGGAGGAGAAGTGGGAGAAATCATTCTGCACAGGTGCCTCCCACCCTAGTGGATAAGTCTTCCAAGAATTCTGGTGGGTCTAGAGGCAACGGGAACATCAATAACCCCAAGCAAAACTCTGGGACTAAGTCTGATGCGAAAGCGTTCAAGATGCGGAAGGTCAAAAAGAGGAACTCACCCAAACCAAATGATTCTCCTCCTGTTAACGAAGCGGACCGGAAGGGTGGATAGTTGGCTGCCTCCTCTTCCACACTCCACCTAGCCGCCAGGCGTTTAGGGTGGAGTGGAGTTTGTACGATGAAATTGTTGATACATGACAAAAAGTGATGACCCTGGCGCAGGAGTGTAATTGATTGTTTTTTCTTAACTCTATATGCGGTTGGCCCCTGTTTTGTGCTTTTTTCCTTTTGTTTGCACTTGGGATTAATGGTGGCGGGTTTTGAGAATGCGTGATTTCTATTTCCTTTTCTTCCCCGGCATTTCTTTCTTGCCCCCTTTCCCCGTGATATTTCAGAATCAATGTGGGTTTCTTGGTCTGTTATATCTTATTAATACGGAAACGGGATTGATTCATGGCAACTGCATTGTTCATATCATTCTTATCACCTTTCTTCCCTAGTTTTTTTTGTATTCCCACTTTGGTTTCTTTCCCACTGGCTTATTTTTAAATTTTCCTTTTTTATGTTTTGCGTTATTTCGGGGCCTGCTCTTTTATAAACAAACACCTTTTTTTTTCCACTTTCCTTTTTTTCCGGGTTTCTTTTGTTTTGCTTTTTCACGTGATGGAGGAAGGTAGCTTGTGGAATTGGATGCAGCATGGGAAAAGAAGGTACAGGGATCTATGAAGAACAATCTTTCTTCATTTCACCATGCATCGCCATAACGAACAACTAGGCGGAGCACAAGGTTTTCTCGCCCTCTACAGAGAGAAATAGCCTGAAGCATCGCCATCGCCATCACCATCACCATCACCATCACCATCATGACAGAGGAGACTACCAATTCTCTCCCGCTCTCCCTTTTTTTTATTTTTATTTTTACCCCGCTTTCGATTCCAATATATATAAAAAAAATTCCATTTGCAGCTTTTCTTTTGTATTAATCCTTATTCCTTTTTCGCTCGCTTGGGGCCTTCATTATACTCTTATACACCGGGGTTTTCTTTTTATTGCGTCCTTGCTCTCTTTTTTTTTGACAATTTTTTTACCATGGGATGCAGCGGATGCGGATGGATTGGTGTCTTGTTTGGGAGTCTTTTTGCTTTAATTTGTTTCCTTTATATATATATATTATATCTGGCTTTTACTTACATTGTCCATTAGTACCGTAGCTTTTTTTTCTTTTTTTCCCCATTATCTTTCATTTGTATTAGAAGTTGTAGATGGTCTTTTATTGAACTGGTATGGTTGGATGGACACGGGAAACATTGGTGGCAGGGAGGGAGGGAGGGGAGTGTATGTGTATATATGGTAGTCTATAGTAGAACGGGCTGGACAGAAAAATAATAATACATGCGTTTGAAATGGGAAGGAAGAGGGGTAAGTTTACCTTTTTGGTATCATTGGTGAGGAAGGAAGGGTGCGGGGAATGGGCGAATACTCGAGCACAGGCTTTCGGCCGATCCGCCTTGTTCCAGGGACGGGTGCGTGTGGTGCGGCGCGTTGCAGGTCGTTAGTGTCCGGGAAAGTGTGCCTGGTTGCGTCGACTCGAGACCCGCTGTTATGCTTAAACAACACAAACTACGGTGTTTTCACCGGATCATTGTGATAGTGTACTCGAGTACTGTAGTGCAGGTTTACCGTACTGTACTAGTACTCATGCATTGGATTTATGCTAATGGTAGTAGAGTAGATCAGGGGTACAAAAAGTAAGCACCACACTCCCTCCCTCTACGGTATGACGACAATATATACACAGGGAGACCATATATCGGATGTACACAGCGGGGGATCAAGGGGAGAAGGAAAAGAAAAGAAAAGCTATCCAATCTGCCCAGCATACTGGACTAGACATCCTGTTTCAATTCCACATCTTTATTATTACTATCAGTGGTGCTTGCGATATCGCTGCCGTGGAGCTTCTCGTCGGCGGATGCGGACGGTGTTGCCGCTTCTGCTGGGGCGGCCCCCTTCTCTGCCTTGCGCTGCTTCCGGGTACGGAATAGCCATATCCAATGGGAAATGAATATCCCGGACTCGAGAAGGATGACGACGAGGTATAGCACCCCGCCGAGGTAATCGAAGGTATGCTGCGCCACGAGGCTCATGATGGAGAAAAGTGCTCCAAGCCAGTCGATTGACAGGAAGACAAAATCTATCCAACCCAGATCCCTATTAGCGCTTCCCCTCCTCTCATTCTCATTCACCCATACATTCAAAGGGAACTAACCAATCCCAACAACCCTCCCTTTTCTCTTCCAAATCTCGAAATAGGGTGGAATCAAGCCGGCAGCTAGCAATATCGATGCGATAATTCCAACGGCTAACAACGGCCACTCGGTGCCGCGGTTGTAGATTGGCTGCAGGGTGAGGATTAGCGCGGCTTCGGTGCCCGCGCAGGCAATGGCTACCGCGAGGGCTATCAGGCTTGAGGACCAGACGGCCCAGCCGGAGGCGTAGTGCAGGCATTGCGCCCAGGAGATGAGGGAGAGAGAGGCAAAGACTTGCGGTTGGATTTGGATGGGGATGTTGAGGTTCTTGGCAAGACTGTGTTAGCTGGGAAGTGATTTGTGTGTGGTGGGGGGGGGGGGGGGGGGTGTAGCTGGTATGGAAGAATGGGGAAGTAGGTTGTTGGTTAATTGGGGGAACGATTGTCTACGGGTAACTAATTTTATATCATACCTGAATAACTGCGTAAGCTCCGAAGGGAGGTCCAGCTATAATGACTTCCAGTCAGCAATTGGACGAATGGGTTGAAAGAGCAAGGGCAGGCGGACCAAAAGCCCAAACCAACATCATTATCCCCGGCAATCCCTCCGTGGACTTATTCCTATAATTAAACCATATCTGTGGAATCAACTGGATGCACCAGAGCACCGTTCCGATAGTTCCTAGGACGTTTGCTGCTGGGGGGATGGACTCCTGCGCAGGCATGTTTGCTGTGTCGAACCTGTCACGGAATTGTCAATATTTATAATGCGGTTAGGCGGTGGTGCTGTCGAATGGACTAGCGGGTGAACAAGCTTGCTGGCTGGAGAAGGTCTTGTTCGCTATGCGGTTGATTGGTTGGTTGGTGGGGTGGGTGAGGGGGGTAGTGGTGTGGTGACGACAAAGACCAGGCCGGTTGAGCAAAAGGGAAAACTTCCTGAGGGTATATATATATACAAAACTCCGTCCTTTCAGAGGGTTACCACATCTTCTTCTTCCTCTTACCCCCTTCCGAGAGTGGGCAGGCGGTAACGGCAGCGGGCCTGCGGAGATGGGGTGCGTAGGGCAACGGTGTGGTGCGTGAATTCCGCTTTAGTCACCGTGTGATGGTTAAGATGACTCTCTGCGGCGATGGGAATGATAGGGATTTAATTGCTATTGTTGAATTTGCATAAACATTTCATCCTTGGGGGAACACAGCAAGTATGGCGCTTCAATGGTTGGCTCGTCACTGCGAGTGATGGAATGGGCTCGGGCACACCGGTTTGGAGAGGCTTAACACGGGCCGTCCAATGCCTTCTCTATACTGTGCCTTGGTTGCAATTTTCTCACTTGAAGAAGAAGAAGAAGAAGAAGAAGAAGAAGAAGAAGGGCAAGCACTGTGCTTTAGCTTATCGGTAAGCCAGTAGGCCATCAACAAAACTCCCCTCAAAGGAAAAAGTGAGAAATATCATGGCATCTACAATTGCGGTACAATACACCCTCATCCCCCAAATCTACAACCATTACGTTACGCTAACCTTACCACTTTGTGGAATCGCACTGGCCTTATCGCTCTACTGCCCACCCAGACCTGCTGTATCCAGTCCTTTCGGATGCCTTTCGGACGTAAGGGCGGCCCTGACTGGACGTATGGATGTGACTGGACTGCATCCGGAGCTTGCTGCTGCAGTCAAGAACTTGGCTGGGGAATCAGCTCAGCGAGCTGAGCTTGTACAGCACTAACGCCAAGATGACAAGCAGCAATGGAAGGGCCTAAGGAAAGAAGCTCCGGAAGTGCCTATCGGGGTTCGAGCAGTGCTGCCTGCCGTATCTTGTTGAATCAGTAATGAGGAGGGTAAACGGGTTAAGTTACTCACCGGCTTTGCTGTGCTTCTATGATACCTATGATGCCTGTCTACCTAACGTATGATACCTGCTACTAGTGTCGGCATAAACTCTTACCCTTCAACGATAATTTCAAACGGTGGCACAAGTCGCCCCCCGTGTCGTGGGATGCGGCGAGAGTGTTTGTCACCACATATACCGGCCTGAGGGGTGCAGTAGGAGTACCGTATTCCTTATTGTACTAATTAGGCTTCAAAATCCCTATCGTCTCACCCGCCACTGACGCACTTCGGCTGCGGGAGGGTTTCTAGGCATGCCGGTACTGTAGACCTGGAGTTGAACAAGCTCCGCCTTGTGGTATGCATGGAAGGAGTGTAGGGAAGGTGTGGAAGGTTGGTGACTTAGTTTCCTTGGCGCACCAGAGGGGACAGTGAACAAATTTGACTTGGTGTAGTCTACCGGTATTGTTTGCTGCGCTTTGTTCGTTGTTCATTGCATCCTCCCCTGCTATCAGTATCACCAATCCGGCAACTCCGGCACCGCGGGGCAGAATGGATGGAGGATCATGGTGCATGGCAATTTATTGGTCGAGGATATTTCAATTCTTTTCCACTTCTGGCGTCGTACAAGCATATGGAATTATCCTTGGGTAAGGATGGTAAGATCTCACACGTGCACGGCAACCGTCGTGAAGCTACCGCAGGTAATTCGTATGGTCTAGAGGCACCGGTAAGCTTGTCCTAGGTCCGGGATTTTGGGTTCATGGACCGTCAAAGCTCAGGCCAGGGCAGTTGATTTCACCGTGTATGATACCTGGTGGTTGGTGTGCAAGTACTGTACTACCGATAGTGCGGTATCACCGATCATGGCGATCACGGCTCCCGGTACGGTGCATGGTTGGCAAAGTCGGAAAGTGACCTTATAGCCTCCGTTTAAGCTTTGATGGAGGAGTGGCGGTTAGGACTGGTTTGAGGTGGTAGACTATTTGTGTTGCTCCCTTGCGAGGGTTCACGGGGAAGGCATATACCGGTGCCGGTAGGCCGGTCGGTGAATAATATCATAGGCTATCGCAGTGTCCATGGCCTCGGCAATCCTTCCAGATCGTTATTGGAATTCTGATGCGGCGTGCGAGTATTGATAAGACTACAAATTTAATGATGGTGGGAGTACCGGTATAGTAAGTTACTCCCACTTGAGTACAGTTATGATACCGTTGCGGGTCTGAGGCTCGGAGGGGGAGTGAGTGCTGCCCCGGTAGGAACCTTAGTGATTGCTACCCGGACTTGGCCAAGTGCAGCGGGCTACCTGCAGCCTACGAGTACTCGTACATGTACTGTAGAGTACAGCACGAGCACTTATACTAGTACAGTAGGGAGGGGTACAGTCTAAGTGCTGGAATATTCCCTCGTGGCACCTACCGGGAACATTGACGGATATTCCAACTTACGACAACACCACCTACAAATGGAATTCCCAAAATTCCTTCTGTATAGTTTGTCTGGCTGGTTATTAGAACAGGTTTACAGAGCGATTTTTCTCTTTGGTTTTCTAGTTGGTGCTGTAAGGGCCTTCAATATTTGTAGGGGAAGGAGGACACTAAGGCTTGTAACGTATGAAAGAAAAAAAAAGAGTCTTTTATTGAATAATTAGCAATTCGGAATTCCTAATTAGGTGTGGTAGATGTGTTATATTACTACTGTATTAGGACTAGCATTTTGAATCAGCCGTTAGGCTCCGGGTGGGTTCTAGTGTGGTGGCATCTTGGTAACACTCAGATGCTTGAGCACAAGTATGAGTTCAGTGTTACAGAATTCCTCCATCACAGGAGAATCCAGAGTGGCTGCTACTGTGATTGACTCAATATCTGAGATAGGAAATATTCCATTCTGAACTTATAAAATTCAATCTTAAAATAAATAAATAAAGACTACTTGCTGGTATATACCACATATTAAGAATCCTACCAGGTGTGAGGGTGTGACAGGTAATGATTCTTATCTTATGATTAGGGAAATAGCTCTTAGACCATTGCCTGCACGATGTCAATAGTCAAGTCCTTTGACTTCTATCTTATTGTACCTTTTTCCTTAATCTTCTTAAGTCCTTGCTTAGAACTTAATCATGAGTCATGGAAGAGAAATAGTTCTCAGATTTCTTAAAGTAGAGTAGAGAGTATAAGGGTTTTTTTGATTATAAAATAACAAGTGTGGGAAATAACTTAGAAGAACATATAAAAAGCTCATACTTGGGGTCCTAGTGACCCTTTATATAGTCGCTCTTCACCAAGCGTGACATATATCTCATATCATATAAACCTCATGACTCACAATTGTAAGTCATATGAAATCCTTCAGCTGACTCCTATGAGTTGCTGCGCAACATACCTTAAACCAATCAAAACTTAATAACCAAGTCTAGGGCACAACTTGCGTCACCTGAGTGAAACCCATAACTCATAGTTTGAGTCATATGCAAAAATAATAATATTATGTAACCCACAACTGTGAGTCATGAACAGGTAAATATAATAACCTATGACATACTAGTATGTATTATGTAAAATTCCAACATACCTATAGCTCTAAATCCTGAGCTATATAAAACCTGCCTTGTATAGTCATAGTTTGTGACAGCTTACTTCGCTTAATACTTTATAGAACTCTTCAAGTCCTAAACTATTATCTTGTAGGTTCAAGTTCTCTTCTCTATTAGATATGAAAGACACCTTATCTTATTCATTAAGTGTCTCTGTTAAGACAAGTTCTAATGTTAAGAATCCTACTAGGTGGAGGGGTGTGACAGGTAATGATTCTTATCTTGTGATTAGGGAATTAGCTCTTAGACCATTGCCTATACAATATCAATAGTCAAGTCCTTTGACTTCTATTTTATCGCACCTTCTTCCTTAATCTTCTTAAGTCCTTACTTGGAACTTAATCATATATTGTAGGAGGAGAAATAGTTCTTGGGTTTCTTAAACAAGAGTAGAGAATGTAAAGAGGTTTTATTATAAAATAACAAGTATAGGAAATAACTTAGAAGAATATATGAAGAGCTCATACTTGAGGTCCTAATAACCTTTTATATAGTTACTCTTCACCTAGCATAACTCATATCTCGTGTCACGTGAACCTTATAACTCACAACTGTGAGTCATGTGAAATTCCTCAGCTGACTCCCATGAGTCACTGCTCAACATTCCTTAAATTAATTAAAACTTAATAACCAAGTCATGTGCACAACTTACATCACCTGAGTGAAACCCATGACTCATAATTTGAGTCATGTGCAAAAATCATAACATTGTGTGGCCCACAACTGTGAGTTACAAACAGGTAAACATAATAATCTATAATGTATTAGTGTGTATCAAGTAAAATTCCAACATCCCTATAGCTTAGAATTCGGAGCCATGTGAAATATGTCTTGCTTTGTCACAGTTTGTAATACCTAGTTAATAAATAAACAATATGAACAAAAAAAACAAAAATTCAGATCAACTAAGTTTACTCTTATAAAGTAAAGCTTCTTTTATGTTACTTGGTAAAAACTCCTCAGTTGTAACTCCTATATCTTTATAGAGGAGGTTGCATAGATGTCTTATTACTGGTATTTTGTATAACAATATCTTATTATTATAATAATAATCATAGAGACTGGAGTTGAACATATAACCTTATGCATTTAAACACATATCAAACTGATTACTCTTTTATATGTAACAGTATATATTACATGATTGTAGTCGGCATCTATAATCTATACAGTTCCTATATGATATTTTCAGATAAGACTAGGAGGAATAGATGTAAGAGTTTGTGGTGCTAATTGTGATAGTAAATTCAAATCATACTTACAATTTTTACATGTATAATATATTACAGCTCCTCATAGAGGTTAAATTTGAAGATTTTGTATTGCAATTTTCAATCAGAAGAATTCATGTTTTCAGAACATATAAGTATTGAGCAGTGAGAGTGTATCAAGAACTTGTAAAATTAGCTTATTAATTATGTGAAGAAATTATAAATAGAAGTTAAACCTATTCAGAAGTTGCTAGTTTTAGGGTATAGTACTAGCTTCATACAGGGTTGAGCGTTATATGTTGCATCGAGTAAGGTGTACGTTTTAAGTAATTGGCACCATATATACTAGTATATGCACAACGCTTTGTACGATGATATGATATCAAGCCAGACACGACCTACAAATGTTCGTGCTCCCCACAATCCCATCATCAATTGAGATTACATTACTAGTATCATAGACCAAAAACCCAATCTTAGCGGTTTAATCACTGCACAGACTGCCGCGATAATGGCTCACGAAAAAAAAAGGAAAAACAAAACAAGAAATCAGATTATATAATCACGTGATCTGCTGACCAACCAGCCAACCACTGTAAGCAGTACCTGTGAACCCTTGGTTGCTGCATCCACTCATCCCATTTCAACCTACCCATAAACCTATCCTATCCAACCGCATCCCCCGTGTTCTACCGGTTCCCACGATAAAAAATTCCCCACCACCAACCCTCACCTCATCGCCCGACAAGAACCCTCCTCACTCACCCAACAAAGATCATGACCGGTCTAAAACCCATAATCGCCCTCTCATTCGTACCATACCCACCCCCTTCCTCCCTCCCCAAAATCCCCCTACCAATTCCCGGCGCCGGCTAAGCATTCCAGATCCTTGCGATCGGCTTCCTCCTGGTAATCCTCTCGAGCGCCCTCTTCGGCAACTACTTCCCGCTGCTGGTAGTAGCAAACTATGTCCTAACGCCACTTCCTAATGCCATCTGTGGGCGCGCTTCCTCCTCCTCCTCCATCTTCTCCGACGGGGCGGAGAGTAGCAGCGTGGTAGACCTGGGCAGGTTCTTGACGGGCTTTTTGGTGGTTATGGGGATTGGTTCGTTTTGCCTTTCCTGGAAAAGGGGGGGGTATGTGCGGTGGGGCTAACGGTGATCTCTGGTATCATAGCATTGCCGGGCGTGTTGGCGCATTCGGGTATCATCACGGTTCCCGCCATGGCCATGGCGGTGGTGGGTGGGTTGTTGATTTATGGGACTGTTGTTTGCTTTGGGCTGTTTTTCATGGAAGAGGAGGAGGGGGCTTTGGGATTTTAGGGGTGGGGGTAAGTTAGGGAGCTGACGTAATGTTGTCGTAATTGGTTAAATTGGGTGCTCTCTCCATTTATTGGTTTGTTAACTGTCAGATGATTTGGTTACTATTGGGATGGAGGCTGGGTCGTATTGTGCGCGTAAAAGGACAGGTTTCCGAGGAAGAAAGAAAGTAAGATACAACATATATCTACAATGTGTTGCCCCGATTTGTAGTACGAACATTGAATTATAGGTACACTGTTTGGCCGTTTGTTATATTATTGCTGTGCAATGTGAGACCGAAGTGGAGTAATACCGCAATGGAAAACTTGTCACGATAATACGCTTACAATCTCATAACCTAGGAGGACTTCCGTTGTTATGCCTTCCCAACCTCTGTTCCCGGCAATTGATATTAGGTATTGGCCGGTAGCATCGACGTCTAAGTGCTGTCAGTTAGGAGGGCAGTTGTCTGTAGGGCGTAATACGTACACAATGATGAAATAACACCTCCGTGATGACCTGGGATGATGTAAAAGGGTACAGTCGAGTGCTTTGATGCATTCTCACTGAGGTCGTATAATCGTAGGTTGTCAAATGATGCGCTATGAAGGTAGGTAGGCGACAGACCTTCGTTAGTCCAGGAATTCTCTACAAACCCCACCCCCCGATGAAAACCAGGAAAACCCAAGGACGAACCAAATCAAATGCCTTCCGTTTGGCAAGGCGGTCAATGCGGATACTGGGCCGCTTCCCAATGGGAACTTCATGGTCCTTGTTGCTTCACCAATTCCATTATGGACACTGAATTCCTCAACTGTGCCGTTTCGCCGTCCTGCATAGATAAAGTTCCCGTCCGTGCTCCAGCAAGAGTTCATGCACCAGGGTGGAACTCCTTTGGGGGGCGTGCTGACTGCTACAGGATTGGGTTCTCTGATATCCCATATACGAAGAGTCCCGTCCATGGACGACGCTAGGAACGCATTCTGGTCATTTGAAGATGGCGGCCCGTTGGCTGATGCAGTTTGAAGGAAACCATTAGTCTCAGGACCGCTGTTGTTGCAGCCGTTCCTGGTTCCAGATGTCTCGTTAGTGTGTATTCTAGTGACATCGTCGGCCATGATCATATCATTGTTATTAATCCTTTGGTCCTCTCTACCATTCTCGAAAGAGGCTGGATCGCTCCCGAGCCCATTGGCAATAGCCCTACTCATCTCATCCTCTTCTCCCATTCCCATATCGTCGTCATCGCCGAAGAGGCTGCCATAACTTCTCGTGCTCTCGACGGGACTCCCGGGCGCATCTTCGTCCCCGTCCCCATTACTTGTGCCGACACCATTGGATAAACCTTTGTCTCGGCCTCCGGATACACCGTTGATTAAAGCGGTGTTTCTGATCTCTCGCCATTCGGTAGAAATTGGTCGGAAGGCTACGCTTGATATCTGCCCCGACGAAGAGGGAAATTCTCGCCGAGCTTGACCTGTATTTAGATCCCAATCGTAGACCATCCCATCCCAACTTCCGGAAAGAACCGACTTCTCATCATTGGCGAGTGTGAGCACACTAACAGCTGAGTTGTGTTTCCGGAGTGTTGTTATGATTTTTCCTTCGTCGTGTCGAACCGATTGGAGGTTTATGCCACCGCTCTAATAAGCCGGGTGTTAGCTGTAGGAATTCCAGTCTATGTGGGGGGGGGGAGTAAACTTCAAGGCCACTGAGCAACCATAGGCTCTGATTCTGAACAGCCAGACTGTAGACCGGGCTTAATTTTAGGTCGTCAGTTGTCTCCGGCACATGAAGGACCTGGGGCTTGCCGGCAACTACGGATCACTTTAGCGTAATGGTGAAGATGCGCACGCATGGGAGCCTACCTGTCGGTTCCTCGTTCTCCCAGTAAGACAAGAGAACACCGGCTCTCGTAACACTATCGACGAATGGGTGACGCTGTGCGACTGTCAAGGGCACTTTGCCATTGATGCTTCCAAACCAGTCGAAGCGCCTTATATAACCATCACTGCCCCCCGTAAACACCCAACGCATACAAGGCGTAGCGCAAAAGGCGTTTATACTCGTAGATTGAGGGGCCGCGACATAGGGTGTGATCTCGTATGTGATTGCATTCTTCACTCCTGATCCCAATGTGGGAAGCGGACGAACCGGAGGCTGGGTTGTAGACCGAGAGCGGGGAGGCTGCTGCGAATCTGATGGCGGAGTTAGCATCGCTTGGGATGGAGCTCGAGGTGGGAGCCAGTCCGGGTGAGCAAATACCGTCGCCTTCACCGTCGCCTTCACCATCACCGTCTTCATTTTCAGCCTCATTCTCATCGCCCTCTGCTTGATCGTCCTGGTCACCGTCACCATCGGCGTCCTCATCATCATCTCCAGCGTCGTCCGAGTCGTCATCATTTTCCTGCTCGGGGTCTTCCATGATCTCATCTTGCTCGTTGTCCGAAGAGGCAGTTGAAGCTATCATCTGCGATTTTAGCATTGTGTGTCATTGGGTGCCGGTGTGTGTGTGTGTGTTTTGTCGGTTGTTTATGTTTTACGGTGTTTAACAATTGGGTCGGGCCAATGGTGCGCATGGCCGTTGACATAGAGTTTGGGGAAGTCTAACCCTTAGAAGGGTATTATTACTTGCCGTTTTCCACATTTGGGCCCGTTTCCGGTTCGTCATCTGAACCAGACAAGGTCTCCCTCTTCCCAGCCCTCCGACTGCAATATTTCACACTCTGTCCAAAACCGATCAAAGTACAGTACATTACAACAGCGCGGGGTTTTTTGACGGGCTGCCTCGGAGATTGCTAAAGGATAAAAGAGGGAAGGAAAGGAAAGGAAATTGGGGGGCGCCAAGCGCAAGGGCGGGTAAGCAATAGGCAGCCTACCGGTACGGCTTCTCCCGTCACTGCTAGGATACGGTAGGTTTGCTCGTTTCTTAGCGTAAAGTAGGTAGAACGGGCACATAGTCTACCCGTACGGCACAAATACTCGTACTGTACGAGTACCGTACAATAGTGCAGATTCTAACTCCCAAGAGTCCCAAGAACTAAACATCAGGATTCCAGTGTCTGATGTGGGTGGGTGGATCATCTGTACGATAGGAGGAGGAGGAGGATTCAATTTACGGCCAAGCAATACAACTGGCTCGAGATCCTTCACGCAGCCGAGCCGCATGCCTGGTTCTAGTTTAGCTTGGCCTATCCCGCAGTTCACAACCAGTGCTCGTACTGTCCCAATAGCTTACCCTTCCAAGTGCTCGTACTGCCGCACTAGCTCTTGGGAACACATTGCTAGCCCTCTCTATTATTCAGTGAAACGGGGTGCGGTGAATATTTACAGTTCCCCTATAGAACGTATTTGAAAACAGCTATCTAAAAAGCTCTTGATGTTCTGTTGCGCTGTTGTTGATAGGTATGAGAATTTTACGGATGCGACTGTATTTTCTGTACCGTTGGTGGGGTGGAGGTGGGCCTTAAGCCAACCCCACAATGGTATCTTCCTAATATTTCAGAGCGTACTTCTGGTTCTACCGAGTTACCTGACTACCTTATTAAATAGAGATTGCACATTTATACTTATCATCATCATCCGCCCCCCCCCCCCCCCTCTCCCCTCCCAAGACCTCAAAATTTACCCGCCTTTGAAAGAGTTGTGGTTTGTATGCAACTGACTCGATAACAGATACCATCGTCCCCTTCGTCCAGCAAGTGGCCCGCCAGGAAAAGTGTACAGACCCTCTGTCTTGCTATTCATTGACTCACTTACATCTCCGCACCACATTTTTGCATCTGTGAAAGGGTGCAAAAGCAGAAAGAAAGGGAGAAGGGGAAAAAAAAAATCATACATAAAAATCGCTCCCTGGATCTGGTCGCTCGGGGGCTTGTCTGGTAGATTCTGGGGAGGGTCTAAATCAACCTAAATCGAACCCTCCTAAGCCATCTCTCTCTCTATCTCTCTCTCTCTCTCTTCCCTCCTCTACCCAAGTTAGCTGCCTATCTAACTGGCCTAACATATCACACTTACTCACCTACCAACTGCCGGGCTCTCCGTCAAACCTCCTTCTCCTCATCCCACCTTTTCACTACCTTCACTTCCACGCTTTCATCCTGAAGAACATCAATAGTTTCCATTCCTAAAAAGGAATATCTTGGATTTCACTTTCTGATTATACAGTTGCATCAATGCCTAAACGCAGAGGAAATGGTCCTGCTGGTAATGGATATAGCAACAGACCACGCCAATCTAATACTTCCTCTGGCTCTGGGCACGCTACCAGGAGTCCCCCAACATCCCCTTCTGGCGGAGATTCGCGACTGGCTTCACTAACACCAAACCGGGGCTCTTTTCAAGTCACGCCCGCCTATGAAGCAGAATCTACTGATAGTGGTAACCGTGCTTCCGTTTCTGATAATGGCTCCGTGGAAGGTTGGCAGGCCGCTCCCGGTCCTAAAACCGCCACTCGGCGCAAATTCCTCCCAAGAAATGGTGGTGGACCCCCACGCAGAGATAAACACGGACTCCCTGCGCTGAAGATTGAGGGTGCTCCTGATGACGACGACGATGAAGATAGTGTTTCCTGGGGCCCCACCACCGGAGGTGGGGCGCCAACCCAGACTAAAGGTGTTCCGAGAAACCCACTTGTAGCAATGTAATATCAGATCCGTCCTTTATTGCAGTTTGGAATTATTCTAACGCATTATATGCATAGGTTTGAGATGGAGAGCACCGAAAAATTTCCTGCTGGATGGCGGCGCTGTCCAGAAGTTCCCTCCGTTACAGAATTGCTCCGCGAACGGGTTGAACTGCCAATTAATGTGGTTGACGGTCCATACGGTTCCGTTGACGATTACTTGGAAGCGCATTACGAGCTTTTGAAGGAGGATGCATTTGCCGGTCTTAGGGAAGCTGTGTGTCATATGAGACTTTACCCAGAGGCAGAAGATACGAATGACCTTGCTGTCTATGATCACGTTAGTCGTTCCCCTACGCGATATTAGCCCCCATAGCATTGATCTTGCCATTAACACCTTTTCTTCTTCTCCCTCGAAGGTTCGCATACTAGGCTTGACATTTGCTCCAATGGGCGTCTGCTGCAAAGTGTCTTTCTCTCTTAATCGTGCGGGTAAGAGAGTTCGCTGGGAAACTTCTAAACGCCTCCTTCCTGGAACCTTAGTCTGCCTTTCCAATGACAATTTCAAGACTTTAAAGCTAGCAACGGTCGCAGCGCGGCCAAAGGCTGGACTGGAACTGCCGATGCCCGAGGTAGATCTTTTATTCACCGAAGGAGAAACTGAGTTTGATTCTACAGAGACCTTTATTATGGTTGAATCGAGGCAGGGATACTTCGAAGCGTATAAATGGACTCTGAAGGCGTTGCAGAGGATGAACAAAGACAAGTAAGTTTTATAAAATTTTGTATGCCTGTTTATTCTAATTCGTGAGTCTGTGCTGATATTGGTGCTTATTTTAGTTTTTTGCTTCATGAACACATATGCTCTTTGGACCAGGACGTGCCTCCTCCGGACTATCTAAAAAGCTCACCAACGCTTAACTTGTCATCGCTTTTTCCAGATGTTCATGATAAGGAATCACTTGAAGAAGTTGACATATTACATAACTGGCCTACGACAATTCAGAGTACTATGGATAAGACGCAACTGCGGGCTCTGAGGACTATCCTAACAAATAGGGTTGCGATTATTCAAGGACCACCTGGGACGGGAAAAACTACAGTCAGTGTAGAGGCTCTAAAAGCTATGATCAAGAACATGGACCGGAACGATCCCCCAATTGTTATTGCATGCCAGACTAATCATGCACTCGGTGAGACCCTGCGAAGACATTCGGGATTAGATGGTTCTTTTCCTTCCCGCTAACGACACATACAGACCAATTGCTGGGCAAGATTCTTGAATTCGAAGAAAATGTGGTAAGATTGGGTGGGCGTACCCAGGATCGTGAAAAGATCAAAGAGCGCACCATTTTTGAGCTTGGGATGCGTATGAAGAAGCAGATAATAGGCTCGAAGCTTGGCTCGGCCCGGGCACAGAAGGAGCAACTTACCCAAAGAATGATTGATTTGCTTGAAATTCTTAAGCCGGAGCTCCTTACACCAGAAACCTTACGCCAATACGGAGCTATAACTAAAGAGCAGGAAACCAGTTTCAATAGCAATAGGGCTGGTTGGATTACCTATGAGGATGACGAGCAGCCTACTGGCGTAATGTCTGATTGGCTTGGGGATTCATTCACACCTATAATTGTTGCAGCCAATCTGTCTGAAGAGTACGAAGAAGCCGATGTCGATTACGAGACATCGAAGGAAATGGAAGCCGAATTCCAGACTACTCTTCAGGCTGATGAATTCGATGATTCCCTCAAAGGGCGTTGGACACCGTTGGCCCATAAATACCGTGTTCAAGTTCCATTTATGCCTAGCGAGGATGAGCTTCGGCGGGCAATGAGATTGAAAAACGTCTGGGATATTAATGACCACATTAGGCCGGCAATGTATCAACGCCTCAAGCTACAGGTTATAGCGGAGGTTCGGAAGAAATTTCGCGAGTACAATGTTACGTACCAGAAGCATGTTAGGGACCTAAAGATTGCTAGGCTAGAAAAATATGCCCACATTCTAGGATCAGCTAAATTAGTCGGATTAACCACAACAGGTCTAAGCAAAAACAGAAGTCTACTGGCAGCTGTGCGGCCCAGAGTATTGCTAATAGAGGAGGCAGCGGAGACCTTGGAAGGCCTTGTGACGGCTGGGTGTATGCCCAGTATTGAACACTTGATTTTGGTCGGGGATCACAAGCAGCTGAGGGGGCATTGCGCGGTCTCCGAACTCGCAGGGGACCCATTCAACTTAGAGATATCAATGTTTGAACGGCTGGTCAACAATAAGCTGCCCTTCGACATGCTTCAAAAACAGAGACGTAGGCTCAGAGCTTGCACTTCTACTAGCGGTCCGGCTAACAAATAATGGCCTAGGTATGAGACCGGAGATCCGTGAGCTACTAATGCCGATTTGTAAGTTCAGGATCCCACTCGCCGGAGACTTGGGGGCTAATATGAAGTGTAGATCAAGACTTGGTTGAGGATCACAATTGTGTTCTGGGTCGGCCGGGTATTCCTGGAATGGGTGATACTCACGTCGGTTTTTCTAGTCCTCCCTATCTTACGACCCAAACCTAATCAATCCTAGGTATTTTGGTACTCTCATACGAATCCGGATCAAATGGATAGTGGCACGTCACGTATCAATACCGAGGAAGCCGCCATGATAGTCGGTTTCATCGAGTATCTCGTGCTAAACAAAACGCCCCCCCAGAAAATTACCGTTCTCACCTTTTATGGTGGGCAAAAGCATGAGATCACTAAGCGTGTCCGAAAGAACGCCAATCTAAATGCCTGTGAGCCTAGAGTCACCACCGTAGATAGTTATCAAGGAGAAGAAAACGATGTTATAATTCTGAGTTTGGTGCGGAGCAATTCTCAAGGGAGTGTGGGGTTTTTGAACGTATGTATCCTTGCTCTCTTCTCTTATATTGCATCGATGGTATACTGACTAGGTCTTGTAGGTCCAAAATCGTATTTGTGTTGCTCTGTCTCGCGCAAGGCTTGGGTTCTATATCTTTGGGGATGCACAAATGATCACTAGGGCAGACAAGACCTGGTGGGAGATTGGCAAGATTCTCAATACATGCCCAAGCCGGATTGGCTTTGCAATGCCGATTGTTTGCCAGAAACATGGGAAGCTTGAATTTATCAAAGGTATTCTTTCCCTAATCTTTCTTCAATCATTTTAATTCTTTACTCAGTTTGAATATAGAGAGCCAGGACTGGGTTGATATCGTCGGGGGATGTTACCAATGGTGCAAAGAACTATTGCCGTGCTCGCACACCTGTCGCTTCAGATGCCACCCGTAAGTGAACTCAATAAATACCATTCAGAAACAAGCAAATCTAACATTAGGTAGGTTCGATCACAAAGATATCCGATGTCTGGACCCGTGTCTCAAGCGCCTTGTATGTGGCCACCAATGCCAAGAGGATTGCTTCAAGCCTTGCCACTGCTCAAAGTGCAATGAGAATGGCGTGCTTTCCGACGAAAGATCAGATGCCTCAATCCCCAGAGCATTGGCCCGCTCCGAAAGCACACCAGGCCGCCTTACCCCTATTCAACCCACCTCCTCTTCTCTTATTGATACGAGCTCGGGACATGATAGCGCGTGGAATTATCAGGATATACGTAACGACGGGTCTAACACAAGGCCGAGACCAGCAATTGTCCAGAGAGGCAGGGCGGAGCCAGAAGTTTCTTCTTCAGACAAGAATCAGAAGTTTGTTGATACTCGCCCCTCCAATCTCTCAGGTCAACCTATTACTGTGAATGCTCAGAGATCCCTTGGATCCCGAGGCGGAAGCGTACTGCCCAAGCCAGTAGCGGCTATCGCACCGGTAGGGGACAACGGAAGCCCAGTAGCCCAGCCAGCCAGCTCGATAATGGAAATCAGGGGCCCAATAACCGAGAGGAGAATGCTCGGTGGGAGCAGTCCGATGGCCACCCGAAGATCCGCTCCCACCCAGCAAAGCTCTCCCCCTAGAGCTAGTCCAAAGCGCCCTCAAGGCCCAAACCCGGGGGAACAAGGTTTCTTTAATACAAACCCAACTTCCCCCCCTTCGGGACCCGCTCCTCATGCTAAATCTATTGGTAGAGGAAGACAGCAAAACGGAGGTCCCAACCCCGGCACTCAGCAGCAGACAACTTGGAGCTCCGTGGCTAGTAGACCCCAGCCCCAAACAAACAAGCTCCCAGATAACGGGATAAACCGCTACGGCGGTGGCTACACCCGCCGTTAGCTCTCCTCCTAAAAAGGCCACTAGACATAAAACTTTCATTGGGTATTGTCCCCCTTTCTCTTGACTCTGGCGCTTCTTTTCTTCAATTCTCCCCCCCCCCCCTCTCTTTCTCTCTAATTGCTTCGTTTGATTGATTGGTCTTGGGGATTTTCGTCTTCTCCGGTAGTGCTCCTTCGTCATATGTACAGTTTTTTTTATTTTTAACTGAGAGCTTAGTTGCGTCTTTTCTCTCGGAAAAGTTATATACCGATAGTTAGTGTGTCTGGGTGGGCAATCGATACTCTTAAATGATGGGCTTGGCACTTTTCTCTTTTTTCTTCCCCTATAGTGCCCACCCCGGCGAAAAGTGCAAACGATTATATTGTTTGCGTGGGTTCGCCTTGAATGAATAACTGAGTGAACGAGTAGGCATGGATATGAGTCTGCTTGACTATCACCATGTATG
The DNA here is from genome assembly GCA_900010015.1 of Tuber aestivum. NCBI lineage: Eukaryota > Fungi > Ascomycota > Pezizomycetes > Pezizales > Tuberaceae > Tuber > Tuber aestivum. The sequence continues at coordinate 80,846 of LN891134.1, read as the reverse complement.
GAACGCTGCTGCAGCAGAGATACGCATTGTACCGTACAAGTACTGTGCTAGTACTGTACGTGTTCTACACACTGATAAAACATCACTCCCCGCAGCGGTCGAGTATATTACTTTAGTAAGCGTTACAATATCACACAAAAGCCTCTACCGCAGGGCATTGCTGGCGTACTGTAGCTATTCTAGCATCCATGCATCCACCATCCACAAGTTTCAACAAGAAAAGAAAAAACAAGTGGCTCTTTATGAGAGAGTGACATATTGTGATCCAATATCCTCCGACCATTCATTTATTGATCCTCCCCACCCACTTTTTGTAAAAACCACCGTGACCATGATACGAAAATATGAGAGTAAAAAGTGTATCTAGACAAAACAAGACAAGAGGAAATGAAAAGAGAAATATGAAGAGAAAAAACCCCAACGTGAGATAATGACATGAGACAAGATAGATAACCACCGTAGCAACAAGCAAAAGAGCAGGACAAGCCCACTATGGGCCATTTCTACACCTCTCCCATATTGTGCAAAAGTAGCTAATTTTCAGGATGATCGATTGATAGATCGTACACTTCCGCCATAGCCTCATGAGTGTGAAAATAAAAGTAGGAATCAGGAGACAGCGCAAAGATCTAAAGAACCATCTCTTCGTCTTCATCAGCCTGCTGCGCCAGCGCGCCACTGATCTGTTGCTGCCCTTGATGCTGCTGTTGCTGGGCCCCAGCATCCATAAAGTAATTATTCATCTCCTCGTCGAGTTCCTCCACCGTTTTCCTAGCTCTATTCCCCGAATTCCCAACACCGCCTCCGCCGAGACGTCCGGACCCGGGAGCGAGCCCATTACCGTAACGTCGGTTGTTGTTGTAAGACCTGTCCTCCCTACCACCCCCACCACCACCGCCAGAGCCGGAATGAGCACCTCTGCGGCGGGTGTTGCTGCCGCCAACGGTAGGCTCGCTGCTACGAGGGCGCTCGCGACGGCGCTCGGGGGGGACGTAGCGATCAATGTTTGGTGGTGTGGGGCGGCGGGTAGGGTCGCGGCGGGAGTCTCTCTCTGGGGAGTCAGTGTAGCGGCGGATATGGTCGCGGGCAGCTGGGGTTGTGCCGGTCGAGTGTGGGACGGAGGAGTCTGGGACATGGATGCGGTCGAAGAGGGATTTGCCCTCGGTCTGATGGTGGCGGTGGACCAAGGTGAGGTGGATCGGTTGGCCTGTCTGGTGGTTAACTGATTAGGCTGCGGTAGAGTGGGGAGAAGGGGGTTGAACCATTGGCATTTGCACCATCAAATTCGGCGATCGCACGTTTTGCGTCAGCCTCACGCTCATAGGTGACGAAGGCTATACCCTCAGAGCGTCCCGCACGGTCATATTTGAGTTCGAGCTTTAAAACAACGCCTTGACGTTCAAAGAGGCCCTGTGCCGCCACCATCACCAGGAATGTTAGCGATGGTTTTCCTAGGCGGAGCAGTGAGCCAATAGACGAGTGGTAAGACGCACAAGAAGTTCCTCTTCTCCAAGCTCATAGTGGATATTCTCGACCCTCAGCTTGCCGGCTCCAACAGGGCTACAGCACCAATCAGTAAAGGCACATCGGACCGGCCAAGCCCAAACCTCTGACTGTATAGACATACATTGCCGCCTCAGGGTTATGGCGCATATCCGAGCCAGTGGCCCGTCGCAGTGGTTCATTTGTCGCTAAACCAACTCAATCAATCGGTCAGCAACTCATTTGTGTCCACTTGGGATTACACATTCAGCTTCCTCGAGGAAGGGTTCACAGAACTTACGATCACCATCATATTTGTCATGAACCCAAGCACTTTCCAAATGTTAGCTGCTGCAGTCGGACACGAGCAATAAGGAACAATAGGGGTTGGAGAGGAAAAGGGCGCCAAACAGTGAATCATTGTAGGTGTTATCGCGACGACCAGTCTGTGTATTCCAAGGAGGGCGCAGCGACGAAGAAACGTTAGCTAGACCGACTCTTTCAAAAAAGGGTTCTGTGCGTATGTAGTTTGCTTGGATTTATCCTTGGCCCCCGCAGGGGGGGGTCTCGAGAAACAGAGCGAAATTAAACAAACGAAGAACTATAGGCAGGAGGGAGGAGGGTTGAATAAACAGGAGTTGGTGGGGACACGCCTAGATCAACGATTGGTGTTGGCAATAGTGCTAGTGACGATAGTAAATTTAAACCGGGATGGAGTTTCATTATATCACCTTTCTGACGCCGCCTCGGGCGTTACGGCGAGACCTTCTGCCATTACTGATACTGCTACTGTGTTTGTCATACTGCGCATAATGGTCAGTTGAGGCGGTTCAGAAGGGGGGAAGCAGAGTAAATACCGAACGTTCGCGAACCACATCGTCAAGAGCTCTGTCCATGATGTCTATGGAAAGGAAGGCAAAAAATGTGGAAAAGAGGCTGAACGGCAAAACTGAGGAGATGAGAAAAGGAAACAGTGTACACGGATAGAGTTGAGGGTTGTGTGGGGAAAGTGCGCCTTAAAATAATACAAGAGTTGGCAGATGAGAAGGGCGAGGAGAGAAGAAACCGAAGAAGCCAGCAGATGTCCTTTAGAACACTAAGCCTACGCGCCAAGAAAATAAGCTGTTCATCATTTCATAAATTTATCACTCGCTTCACAAAAATCTCTACTGACTCCTGTTAGGCTTAGAAGGAATGAAGTCTGCACCATTTAAAGGGCCGCAAGTAGGATAGGATAGCTCGGAAAAAGCGAGACACCCGTACGATGTTAATAAAAAATAAAAATGAAAATGATTTTTGTATTTTTTGTATGTTTAATTGGAGGCAACTGACTATCGGGTCCCATGCCGATTACTGACATCCACAAACCGCTGGACAAAAACCGTGCTTGAAGCAACAGGAACCACAAAACATATGCGCCTGCTTGCTCACCCCTAAAAATATCATCCGTCAACTGGCGATGATTTCCGTATAGTTCGCGGGGAACTGGCCCTTTCGCCCGTGCACTTCTCCCTCCCACCAATCTATTATTGACAGGATATTAGTCGGATCCTCTAATCGGAAAACCCTAGAAGGGAATATGAATAGATATGCCGTACCATCGGTGCTTTCAGTCTTCTTCAGCACCTTAATCTTATCGCCCTCGTTGAATACTAGATCACCATTATCTTGGCCTTCAAAAGGGAATAAAGCCCGAACCCAAGTCTCGCCCTTTCCTAATCCCTTCTTCTTTGGCGGCGGGGGTGGCGGAGGCTTCTTTTTCCCCGCGATACTTGATAAGGACCCGGCATCTGACACCGTGGTCTTCGAGGACAATATCGAAGCCGCTGTCGGTGAACGCGATACAGCTGGCCTTGAATTCTGGTAATCAGAGGCCCCCATTGACAAGGATCGCTCAGCAGCACGAATTGCGGACGGCGAAACAGCCCCCAAAAGCCGCTCTTCAGGTGGTCGACCATCGCCCGACCCTGCAGATCTTATCCGCACTAAATCTGACCTCTGGGAGGGTGCGAGTGAGTTTTGCGCAATGCTCGCAAGAGGCGTTGCACTTCTAGACTTTATAACGGACCTAAAATCATGCTGTTGAACCTCTCCCGCCGAATTCTGTCTGGACCCTGGCTGCCCAGGCCTTGGTCCCGGGAGGGGGGGCGGAGGGGACTCATCCCGAGAAGCAGATACGTTTGCATTAGAAACCCGAGACTTTATCCCTCCAATCGTAGGCCTAGCCCTTGAAACTGGTGGTGGAGGAGACATCCCTCCGTCGTGGCCTCCAGAGAAGGCCCTTGCGCCACCAATGGTAGGCCGTGAAGATAGGCGTGGGGGCGATTCCTGTCTCTCGTGGTTGCTAGAAAAATTTCTTGCGCTGTTGATGGAAGGTTTGCTTGACCTGGGAGTTGGCGGCGATGGGGCTGGTTCTTCCTTCTCGCGGGAAAACCTGCTCGGTACCATCTTTCCAAACCTCGACTTTTCTTCCGGGGCTGCAGCCGCTGGTGCGCCAGCTGGAGGCGGAGGAGGCGGAGGCTTCTTCCCTCGCCCAATCCTTGGAATGCTCGGAATATAGCTCTTCTCTTGGGCCAATTGGCTCATAGGCATAGTTATAGCCTTCCCCCTCGCTATAAAACTGATTTCGGACTCTACTTGCTGTTGGACGGGTATGAAGAGATCCTCCCACTCAGCTATGACCACCTCGCCATCGGGATCCGTAAAATTGAATTCATTCGCATATTCGTAGACGGCGGAATACGTGTTCGAGAGCAATGTGTACTGAGTCTGCACTATCGATTCGACGATGCAAGGAAGGAACTCGGTGATTTTGGCCATAACCTCAGGAACCCAGTCTTTGAGGTGATTATCAGCATTTTCGTATGCCTGCGCGGGACGGGAAGTAGTAGTGAAAAGCCCTGTTAGCGAGTGGTACTGAACAATTTCTCTAATGCTAGGCCTCGGCATACATTCTGTGCTCTTTCAAGGTCCAACTCTGCCTTCGAAAGGACCGAATAATCCCTAAACGTCCCCTTTCATCAGCCCCACCCCAAAATTGCCGTGCTGGGCCTGACCTGTCAGATTTGTTCTTCTTCCCACGTTGGTTCTCGACAGTTTTAGTGAAGCGTTCAAAGTCGAGCTTCTTGTTTTCCCTTTTATCGATAGCCTTCTTGATCGGTTTCAATGCTGCCTTTTCCCCGTCAGCTATAGCTGCTCACCAAACGCGCTTACGAGCCATCTGGTAGCATACCTTTGCCTCGGACAGTCGCTCCACCAGCATCCTATCCACCCGCTCGGTCTCCTCCGTCATATCCGCCTTGAGATCATTCTGAGCAGCATGCAGTCTCGCAACCTTTCTGAGAACCGGAACTGGAGTCTCAGCGACCTGAATATTGTAATCCTGAGGCAGCGGAATAGTCTTGTATATATCGTGGAAGCTATCGGTAAGGATGGTCTGATTGACAAAGATCTCGGACCAGGAATCTCGCCAGGCTTTAGTGTGCTCAATTAGCTGCATAAAAGATGAGATTCTCAGCATTTGATCCCCTTCGTCTCCACACCATCTCTCTCTCCCGCGGTTGCCAATGCAAGGAGTGGGTAGGGATTGGGATTGGGATTGGGATTCAGACCTTCCCCAGCAGGACCTCGGCATCGTTCACCTCCTTGATGAGCATCGCTACCGTAGCCTATCATAGTAAGCGGCTAGTTTCCGGGCCGGGCCCTAGGACGGATCAAACCAAAGCATCAAGAGAGTTGGAACAAACTTACCTCATCCGCCGACCTCTTTCCCAGTTTGCCTATCTGGCGGTGAATGGTAGTCGTCATGGTTGCTCAGACGATCGTGATGTCGAAGGGTGAAAGCGGTGCAAACATCAGGGACACGGAGAGTGTCGGCGGCAATGGGGGGCAAGAGAGCAGAGAAAAGGGGGGGAAAGGAAGGAGTATGATAAGAGACTGGAGAGTTGAAGGATGACTACAGTGGGTTCTTGCACTTGTTGAATATTATGCAACGGTGGAAAGCCAAGCGGTAGGTGACCCTGACGGTCAGTTGCTAGAGTCGAGTGCTGGTATGATACCGGTATGATGCTTCCTGCTGTGTGTGTGTGTGTGTGTGGTCTTGGTTTCCGGAGGGTGGAGGGTATGGTCGATAGGTCTCATATGGTGATAGTTCGCTGTATCGTACCTTCTGCGGTATACCTGTGTATGGGGATGATGGTTACAAGTACAGTACGCGCAACACTTCAGCCTCACAGCCTCTTTCGTGCCGAATATGCGTATTGAGCGTCTGGCGTTTACATGCCGCTTTGCACTGTACCGTACCGTACTGCTCGCGCCATTCATAAAGACACCCGTGCCGTCGATATACGATGCTGGGCTCCACGGCAAGGATTCCACTTCCCCCTCCCCCGTCTCTCCACGGCACGTAAAGCGACGGCAGAAGAACTTGGGGAGCTTTCACAGCACGATCAAGTGTCTGAAGTGGTCCCCTTCTGTGTGACGGTGCCGCCATGTTGGGCAAGAGGGACAGAGCCATAGCCCGAGCCGTGGGCGGAATGACGGTGTCTTGGCTGTGCCCTATTCTGCCACACCACAGTGCCCTTTGACTCAACACAAATCTCGACACAAGTATCATTCTACGCTTACTCTCGCGCGCTGCTTGAACATATCCTGAATAATCTCAAACACCAAGGAGCGTGCCCGTACGATACATCAGTTTCCCCTCAAAGTGGCGCATATACCGGCATACCGACCGATACTGTACTAGTACTTTGCATCTTCGGACATCGGCTAATCTTACTGAGAGCAGTGCCCAACTGTTTCACCCGATATTCTTTGCTCGAGTTCACCGGTACATCCGTCCCCGCGCCCCGCACCCTCCACCCCTCTATTCCCGACATTTTACACCTCACACACCACTACAGCGGTTCACAATGTCTAACGAAGAACAGCTTCTCAGGAGGCCGTTATACGGTACATAATCCCCATCACCCTCCACATCGCCTCCGAACTAATACTTACCCATCAAGTGTTCGATCTCCCTAGTAACCTCATCTCGAATCTGGCCTTAAAAACCGGCCGCGAAACACCCTCACCTCCGGAAGCCGTCGAGACCCCCGTTTCCACCCCCAATCATGATGGAGAGGCTACCGCAACATCATGCGGACTTTGCGGGGTTAATAGCACCACGGTAGAAGAACAGAAAGCACACGTGCGATCTGATCTTCACAGGTTCAACCTCAAACGCAGGATAGCAGGACAAGCCGCGGTGCCGGAAGCCGAGTTTGAGAAGATGCTGGAAGGTGAGCAATCTCACCACCCACCCTTTGAGGACGTGTTCGCTAATGTTTGTCCAACAAGATATGAACGAAAGTATTTCCGGCTCCGAAAATGATAGCGAATCCTCCGGGGACGACAACGATCCCCTCTCAACGCTTTTCCGACGGAAGGCTCGCATCGCGAGTGAGGCCACCGGGTCACCCCACCAGACATCCAAGACGGGGCCCGGAAAAGCACCGATAATTTGGTACTCTTCCCCACTTTTACCACATACCGTTTCTCTGGGAGTCTACCGGGCGCTGTTCCCGCATGTCGAGCGGGATGGGGCGGACTACATTTCAGGACTACAGTCTAGCCAACTCAAGGCAAACCCCGAGGAGAATCCGGCTCATATATTCATGTGCATGATTGGTGGCGGTCATTTTGCCGCAATGGTCGTCTCCCTTGCCCCCAGAAATTTGAAGAGGCAGGGTACAATGGAGCGTGAGGTTACAGTACTGGCGCACAAGACGTTCCATCGATACACGACTAGACGAAAGCAGGGAGGGGCGCAGTCCTCGAACGATTCAGCAAAAGGAAATGCTCAGTCTGCCGGTGCCCAGATCAGAAGATACAACGAAGCCATGTTAATGACCGAAGTCCGGGATTTGCTGGCAAGCTGGCGGGGATTCATAGACACCGCTAAACTCATATTTATCAGAGCCACTGGGTCAGTAAATAGACGGACATTATTTGGCTACGAGGATGCGCCATTACGAAGCCATGATCCAAGAATCCGCGGGTTCCCCTTCACAACAAGGAGAGCAACCCAAAGTGAGCTCCTCCGCTGCTTCACTGAGCTCACCCGCGTGAAGATCTCCCGGATCGACGAAGCAACACTGGCAGCGCTTGCGGAAGAGTCCAAAAAGGCAGCAGAGCCCCCCACCGTCAAGCCTGCCAAACCTGAGGCGCCAAAACTCAGCAAGGAAGAAGAAGCCCAGATCCTCCACTCAACACAGTTAGCGGCCCTCGTCCGCCGATCCAAAGCTGCAGCGCTCCTCTCCTATCTGACCACAAACAAACTATCTCCAGACTTCCAATTTCACCCCCCAAACCACCACTCCCCAACTCTCCTTCACTTGGCAGCATCATCAAACTCCCCGGCCGTCGTATCAGCACTATTAACGAAAGCCGGTTCAGACCCTACATGCACCAACCCCCAGCAGCCAAAAACCCCCTTCGAACTAGCCGGCGACCGAGCAACCCGCGACGCGTTTAGGGTCGCGAGGGCCGAGCTGGGCGAGTCGAAATGGGACTGGGAGGGGGCCAGGGTCCCAACAGCACTCACAAAGGGGCAAGCCGAAGAACGTGAGAATCGGGAAAGGGCAGACAACGAGAAGGAAGAGAAAGCTAGGAGACGGAAGGAGCTCGAGAAATTGAAACAGCAAGAGGTCAAGAGCCCGGAAAGGGTCGGGGCGAGGTCACTGGCCAGTTCTGTGGTTATGGGACTCAGCCGGAGAGAGGAGGAGGAGAAGGGATTAACCCCGGAGGCGAAGGTAAGACTGGAGAGGGAGCGCAGGGCTAGGGCGGCTGAGGAGAGGATTCGGAAGCTGCAGGGGAAGTAGTAGTAGAAGTGGTGTTTGTTTTTGTTTCGCCGTTTTGTCCGGCTTTGCCCTTCCGTACTCATACGATGTCTCTAGCATACTCTACCCGCGTATGACCAAAATATTAAGCGCCCCATCGGTCAATTTATTAGGATTGCGTAGGAGCACCAAGTTGTAAGTGCCGTATCATGCATCCAACTTTCCTTCTCGCCGCGTTGGCTCGGCGGCCAAAACCCCGTGATCATGCTGCCCCACGCCGCGCAATTGAATGTGCTCTCCCTCAATGGCACCCTAACCATGACACACCGCTAGAAGGGAGGATGGACGGAGGCTCGGACACACTACCATAGTACAACATCACAGTTGAGCGACCAGATAACTTTAGGGGATACTACAATATACAGTATCCGTGGTAAGCTCAGCACGACGTCCGACACCACGGCACCTAAATCTACGATGCCAACGCATCCAGCCCTCAGCACCCAGACATCCATGCACACTACAAAAATAAACCCCTAAAACACATAACACAAAGCACAAAATATAAAATACCGAGTGACAACCCATGAAACCTTGCCCCGCCAAGCCAACCCGCCCGCCAGGATGGTGGTGGTAGGGAAGATGGGAGCTATCGGACTACCGGTACCGTATTGTACAAGTACTCGAGCACAGTGCCGTACTGTACAGTACAATCCTTGTGAGCAGGAGGCTCCGATGCTCTTTTGCAGGGATCACATGCTCCGTCCCAGTTTTTCCGGACCGGGTAGGGCGTACCATGGCAGTGTCTTGACTGGCGACATGCGCGGTAGGTTAGCCTAACCTGCCGTCGCTCGTGCCGGAGCCCGAGGGGGCTGTCATATGGCGTCGGGCACTTTGAAATCAACCCTCATGGATATCATAATTCCACAAGATAGTCACCCGTGTGGCTACCACACGGGGTCGAAATGGAGTGTAGTTTTAAGTGATTACTATATTTGATAAATAGCAATTTACCCACAAAATTTAATGGTAGATATATATTGAAAAAAAACCATTAATAAGAAAAATTAAAGTCTTAAGAAATAATCAAAGTAAAAGAGAAAATAAGAGCATATGAAAAGATGAATAGACAAATTCAGTGAGGACAAATAAGAAAGGTAGGAGATAAAAGTAAACAGAATATAAAAGAGAACAATCAAATCATAGAGTAGAAAAGGCAGAGATATTAAAAAAAAAAGAATAGAAAAACTTATATATAAAAAACCTCAGAATATACAACATTTTTGCACAACCTTTCTTCTTAATATACTGAATCAAGTATGAATGCTTTGATCCTTTCACTACTTCAAGTTGTTGCTCTTAATAATGTAACATACAATTGCTTATGTCCAAATACCTCCTTACATAAACTGATCCCAACATGTCCTAATGATTGCCCCTGTATCTTGTTTATAGTCATTAGATATACTAACTGAATTGGAAACTGAAGTTGAATCAGATTTACAGAAATAACTTATAATTCTTGAAAAGAGATATGAATTCAAGGAATCATAACTTCAGTTCCAGTCTTTGTGTCTGTCATTATAATACTTGTTAAGTACAAAATTAAATATCATATTAGTATAATCTTAATAATAATATACTTAATTAGAAAAAAATGAATGAATTAATAAATCTTACCACATATTAGATTTCATAAAAGACTTGTGATCTTAAGTATTGTTTTATTAGAAGGACCTTGATATGAATTCAAATTTCATAAAAGCATAACTGGTATACTGGCTTTTAAATATAGTGAACGTAGTAGAACTCTAGAAGGTTGTAATATATTAAGATACTCAGAAGAATACATTGTTTATTTCTCATCAGAAACAGTGTTAGCACTAAGATAGGTCTTGATAGCTGAATTACTGGTTTGGTAAATAAAAAGTTTATTATTGATATAGTCTACATTAATATTTTGTACTCTTAGAATGGCTCTTTTAGCTAAAACCTCAATTGACAGATTTAAAGAAGAGGCAAAAAGACTATGTAGGCATATTTCCTCTATTAAATCTTGTATACCATTATCAGAAAGAAGCATTGTTAGATAAAGGGTAATATGATTGAAAACAGGAGAAGCCTTAGTTGTAGTTCTAATTTGGAGAATATAATCAGCATATTTTTTTTTCTATTATATATGCTTTGACAGTCATGTTAGCATATATCAGACAAATATTTCAAGTTTCCTCTAACTGTAGGACTTGAATCTGAGGCCAGTAGGTAGTATGCATTAAAGTAAAGTTGATAATTTGTGATCAAGAACTACCAGGAACAACTGGAAGACATTGTCCAAAATCTCCAGTACAAAGCATAGTTATTCCTCTAAAAGGGCAAGAGTCTTGATAAATATCTAACATCCTTAAAACTGCATGATATATATATTTATATTGTATAGTTGCTTTATCCGACATCCTCCGTCTCCGCTACACCTCCGGCGATTGAAAACTCAACACCACGGTTTTTATCGTGAGTTTGCTGTTTCGTCGCGAAACATTCTCCTCCCTCCTGCCCACTCCTGCCTTTGGCCTCGGCCTAGGGGAGTCTGGCTACTCTCTCCTCTCCCACCCGGAGGTATTGACTTCGGTCTACCGTCCCTGGGTCCTCTCCCTCCCTGGGGGTTGGTCGGTCGGAGGCCCTCCTTGGCTGGCTGGCAGGTGGTGGGATCCCATCCACTACAGTGACACTATCTCTCCCAGAACAAGGGACTACATGAGAGACGCGGTAAAACACCTGCCATGCTGGCCTAGGCCGCCGTTGATGATCTTCCTTTCTCCCCCTTTCTCCTCCCCCCATGCG